>JAGRRF010006209.1:28949645-28959973 GCA_019097615.1 Morone chrysops
AATAAATCATGAAGTTCATCGAGAGAAGGCCAAGGGTTTGCAGCGCTGTCAACAAAGCAAAGGGTGGCTACTTTGAGGAATCTAAAATATGAAACATGGTTTGAGTTATTTCACACTTTTTAGTTTACTACATAATTCCATATGTGTTCATTTATAGTTTTGATGCCTTCAGTGAGAATCTACAATGTAAATAGTCATGAAAATAACAAAAAACCATTAAATGAGAAGGTGTGTCCAAACCTTTGACTGGTAGTGTATGTGTATGACTGTATGGTGTCACAGCCACTATGTTTCTCTCACTTTACAACCTGTTCAATGAGATTTTTCCATTGGATTTTGGATTATTGATGGTGAAAAAAGCTTTATGATACATGTTTTTTCAATGATTTTTGAAGTGTAAATGTGATCACCAGAAGTAAAAAGCTAATGTATAAACAAACTATACCAAGGTCCATGACTTCAACTTGTAATTTAATCTTGTAATTAAAATCTACAAGTTTTAGTTAAAATTAACAGATCCTCCTAAATGTTATACACTGGACCTTTGACAATGCCTTTTGCATTTTTTTGAGAGTTTCTCCCACTATACAGCACGTTCTCGTTCCCTGGTCATTAACTGTAGGTGTGAGTGTTCAGTTGTGAAGATTTTGTGTCCAAATAATTAGCTCATTGACAGTGAAGATAGCAACTGTGTATGACACGCTGGTAACTGAGTTTTGTTAAAATTGATTAATTGATGAATAAAAGTGTTAAAAAAAGTCAAATATCCCCCCTCCCCATCTCATCCCAGAGGCAGAGCAGAGCAGTAGTCCCAGTCGTACAGGAGTGGGTTCTGATCAGGAGGACAGTCGAACCGCCACCATGGGTAATGTAAAGGATCTTCCATTACAGAGGAACATTCTGTTTTTACTTACTCTGTAGTGTAAATGCACATGCATAAACATTGTATTCATCAGTTTGTTCAATAATGTGAACAAATACAGTAAAGAGTCCATCAGCTCAGTTTAATGTGATAGATGATTTAGTAACCAGAAATAAATACCAAGACCCTAAGGATGTTCAGAATGTTTATAAGAGAAGAAAGATTGTGATCAAGAAAAGTGAGCAGTCATCTGTAAGAAAGAATGAAAGATAAGATAAGATAGACTTTGTTAATCCTACACTGGGGAAATTCACTTGTTACAGAAGTGAAATTGTATGGCCTGTACCACTTATCATCATCTGCTGTACCTTCTGACAGTTGTGTATCCTTTTGCTGATGAGTCAAGCAGTAACGCAGACACTGGACATCAGTGCCACATGCCAAAACAACTGGTACTCGGGTTTTTTGTTAGGACAACTGCAGTTGGATTATGATATCAGAGTGTGATATAAGATGACAGTGTGCTAAATTCTTTTTCATGATCATAATGTTACACAATATATAAATAAAGAAAAGGGGAAACAAAATAAAAGCAAGCCATTAAAAGCACCAATGAATGAACATCTGATTATACAGGATCTGTCAACATCTGAACTGACTGACAAGAACTAACTGCTACTGCTCTAGAGTCACAAAGTTAATTACAAAGAAACAACATTAGTGTGTAACTGGTGCTGTGTTTTTACAGATGGTCCAGAGTTCCAGGAGAGTTTTGTGACATCAGGAGTTTTCAGTGTCACTGAGCTGGTCCAGGTCTCAAGAAGTAAGTATACTTTACTATTAGATAGATAGATAAATAGATAACTTTATTAATCCCACAATAGGGAAATTCACTTGTCACAACAACATTTGAGTGAAATAAATAGGCTACAGATATAAAAAAAACTGGAACATTTGCATACAGCAGCATAAACAACCACCTGTTGTTTATGAGCACGGCCAGACCCCCTCCTTTCTTCTTGCCGGTCGCGATGGTGTCCCAGCATCTTAGCTTTAGCTGTTACCCAGCTGTACTACCACCATATAGCCCTGGTTCCTTTAGCAAAAAGCCAGTGAGATTTTTCCATTGGATTTTGGATTATTATGACTATTATATTATGATTATTATTAGGTCTATGACTTCAATGTCATCACCACTAAACTTCCAACTTGTAATTAAATCTTGTAATTAAAATCTACAAGTTATAAAGGTTTAGTTAATATGAACACAATGAGGTTGTAAAGGAGGACAAGTAGACAAGTCTCATAGGACTCCTGCAGTGTTCTATTCATTAAAACACCAAACTTTTATGAGTGAGTTACAGTGAGCATGTGACATCCTTGGACAACTCAAGATGGTTATATGATTGCAGAGGTGGTCACATGACAGCTGACAATGCACCAGTGTGTATGATTTAGAGGCATCTAGCAGTGACATTGTAGATTGCAACCGACTAAAACCAAGTGCAAAGGAGAAACTAGAGTGGCTGGGACACTTGTGGTTTGTCTGGGTTACTGTAGAAACATGGCGGTTCAACATGGCAAACACCAAATAAAAACATACCTATAAATATTATATTCAGTTTTTGCCAATAGATCCTCCTAAATGTTACATACTGGACATTTGACAATGCCTTTTGCAATTTTGAGAGTTTCACGGCCACTAAGTTTCTCCCACTTTACAGTCTGTTCTCATTCCCAGGTCATCAACTGTAGATGTGAGTGGTGTTCAGTGGTGAAAATGTGTTAGTTGCAATCTGCAACTTCACCACCAGAAGAGGCTGATAATCAGTTTTCATTGTGTAGGTTATAACCACACTTTTCTTCCTGTGTGTAGCTCCTGTAGTCACAGGAGTAGGACCTAGTTTCTCTATGGGGGAGCTTCAGGGTCATCTCGCTTACGACCTCAACCAGTCTGTCAACCAGCCAGTCAGCCTCAGACGATCACTGGCCAGCACCTCATCCAGCGGGTAATCTCATACACACACGTGCGCGCACACACACACGCACACACACACACACACACACACACCAATATACATCTGGATTAACTACCTTACTTTAACCTTTACCATCAAAACATCAAAAAGTCCACAACATGCTTTGTAAATGATTTACCTAATCCTGGTATTAAATTTAACAATTACTCCATAACTAGTGAATGGTGTCATCCCTATGATAGACTGGTAAACTGTTTATAGTTGGGGCTGATCTGCTTCCAGTCTGATGGTTTTATTAATTCATTATTTTAAGACAATAGCCAAAATCTTGTAACACAAATTAATAAATTAACTAATATTTAAACAGCTCTACAAAGATATCCAGTAGTGGACATACGTTTTTGTCTCCCAGAATATTATGAGTGAAAGTCACCTCAATGTGTGTCAAATGTCTTCTTGCATGCATAGTATTACCAGCAGACCTCGTGTGCATTTGCATGGGATAAGCAATGTCTGTATTTTACTTGAATTTTCTGACAATAATGGCGTGTTAATGAAGCTACCACTGCTGTGCCACAGGTGTAAATGCACACCTCTCTCTCATTTTAAAGCTGTGCGTATGGGTTCTGCTGCTGTGTGATGCTGAAGTCAAAGCAAAGAATCTGACACACAGCCAGCTGTGGACAGCAGACATGAAAGTTGGTTTGTGATGTTGGAAATTTCTATGTGTGAACACGTTTGCTGAGATTCGAACTCTGGCATGTGCACTCTCTACAATTTTCATTATGGACCAATCTTTGTGCTGAAAGTGGAGAAAAGCCTGAAACAGTGGAGGAAGCTGCAGAAACTGCTCTGCTTACCGTAAAAAATAACTTTACTCACAATATAATTCACCCATTACCTGTATATTTTAGGTGTAGTACCCCCACTCTGCTTCATGTTAAGTTCCACTTTGTTACATTAAAATACCAGTTTGATACCTTGCAAGAAAAAACAACAATACGACCCCAAATCACAAAGATGCCAATTGGGGCAGGACTAAAATGATCACAGAACCTCTGTGTTTGGCCAAATATGGTAGGTAGTTTCTGGAATTGTGGAATTTTTACCACCTATTTACAGACATGGCAGATTAGCATGGGATTAGGATCAGAGACGTCCTCCACAATTATTTCAAATCACATAAGGTCCCAAGATAATACTAGTCTGTGCGAATAGGGCTTCAGTGTCAGTGGGTTTACATGATGGATGGATGGATGGATGGATGGATGTGATTCAGTTAAAAATAAAATGAACGGCAGCCTGGTTGTAGATGTAGATGTCATACAACTAATTTGTTGAGGGAAACTATTTTTACCACCATGGCAGTAACATATACATTTTTAATTTAGAATTTACTTGCAAGGTAATAATAAGTATTAGATTAGATTACAACTGAAAAGGAAAAGTCAGAGGTAGTTAAAACATTGATAACTTTTCTAAAACTGAGTTTAGTGTTTTTATTTTTGCGTAACTTTACAGCAGCAAAGTGCCATTGTCATTAGCTGCACAGATATGTTTTATATTTAGATATGTTATGCAGGGTTTTGTTGTTGTTGTCTGGTGGTGAAATGGGAGGAGAGTTGCAGCAGAGATGTGTCATGGTCGGAATTGTTGGGTGTCTGTAAATCATTTTAAAAAGGAGTATGGTCTAGACCTGCTCTTTTTGAAGAAGACCAAGAACTTGAATTGGTGTTATACAAATAAAATTGAAGTGAATTGTCAGTAATGATCAAGTTATGATGTGAAGCAAATCCTTTTTCCATACATGTGTTGGCTTGGCTAGACTTGGTTTGACTCGGCACAAACTACTGTAGCTCAAATTGCTGAAAAAGTTAATGCTGGTTCTGATAGAAAGGTGTCAGAACACACAGTTCATCCCAGCTTTATGTGTATGGGACTGTATAACATTATGACCACCAGGGTCATCGGTGTATATTTTCCTAAGCTTTCGGCTTTCATCGCTTGATTTATCAGCTGTGGCGCAGAGGCAGAGCGTGTCGTCCCATAATCGGAAGGTTGTTGGTTCAATCCCCGGTTCCTGATGCCACATGTCGAAGTATCGTATGAATGTGTATGAGTTAGTTTCTGTTCGATGGTTTGCCATAAAAAGCGCTTTGAGTGGTTGGAAGATCAATTAAAGTTTTTTCAAAGAGCAAGATTCTGCTTTGGACGACTTCTTTACATATTATCTATATCAATACAGAAAATGCATGATGTAGTATTTGTGTGTAAGAGTATATTTTGTTAAGATAGCCATGTCACAATTATTCAACCCCTATATTATTTTACTGTTATTAAAGCTGTCTGACAGTTTTTAAGGCCTAAAGTGGAGTTGAAACATAATTAGGCCTTTGGGAACTCTATAATGATCCTTCATTTGCTTCAGCTCTGATGCATTTATAAACCCCACCCATTAAGGTATTGAAGATGAGTTGCAATCATGGGAAAGACAAAGGAGCTGAGAGAGGAGATTGGACCTGAAGGGCCTTGGTATAAGAAGATTTTCAAAAAATGTAATATTCCAAGAGACTCCGTTGGCAGCTTTAAAAGGAAGTTTAAAACTTATGGAACAGCTGCAAACCTGCCTGGCCATGAAAGAAAGTCCAACATTTCATCAAGGGCCCTTAGCAACTTAGAACAACTAAGATACACCCCTGTGTGACTGCAAGATACCTACAGGATGACCTGATGAAGGCTGGTACAAGTGCTTTAGTGGCAACTATAAGACATGCACTGAATAAACAAGAACTTCATGACCGGGCTCCAAAACGTACTCCACTCTTGACCAAAAGGGACATCAAAAGTCCACCAGAATATGCCAGGAAGGAATTTTGATAAGACTACAGAGTTTTGGGAGACTGGACTGATGAAACCAAACTGGAACTGTTTGGACAAATGGACCAGCGGTATGTCTGGCGTATGAAAGGCCAGGCTTATGACCAGAAGAATACCATCCCCACGGTCAAGCATGGAGGTGGGTCACTGATGATGTGGGGCTGTTTTTCTGTAGCAGGAACTGGCAATCTTTATCGTGTACCTTGCATCATAGATTCCCAGAAATACCAGGCCATTTTAAAGAGGAATGTGATGCCTTCTGTTGACAAATAAACCTTGGTGATCATTGGACTTTCCAACAAGATCTCATCTCATCTCAAGCAAACCTCTTTTTTTTAAGTACTTTTCTATTGCCTTTATTATAGTGACAGCTGAAGACAGACAGGAAAGGGGGGCAGAGAGAGGGGATGAACGACAAATTAACAATATTCAGTATTGTAGGTCCCCGAAATCTTTAAAAAGTTTAGCTGACGGGGGAAAGAGGCCGATGGTTAGTTTAAAAGCTGTGGTTTGTTACACAGAACCCTCTGGAAAGTCGTTGTTGTAAACTGTTTGGAAAAGGGCATGCACTTTCAAAAAATACTCAACAGTTGATTGGATGAACCATCTGTCTCTTACCGTCTATCACAGGCAAACTTCGACCAGTCAGATCAACAAACCATATAAAGTAGTCAAACTCTTACTGAAGCCAGTCGGGAGAAGAGTGAAAACCTCTTTTCCATGGAGAAAAGCTTTCAGCCCTTTCTTTGCTCTTCTTTCAATAAAGAAACACAGTTCGGATATAACTGATGTTAGCAGCTACTATGCTAATCTCTTAAGTAGTCGCCATAGTTTTTTTTTGAGTGTACAGTCACTTATCACACGTCATTGCACACACTTAGCATTACACCACACCCGTAGTTCATGCATTAGCTGACAGTAGTTCCTTGTAGGACAAGTCCACCTGGCTCGCAAGGTTAGAAGCTAACCCCAGCTTTGACAACGTTTGAAGAGAGATAGTCTTGTCTATTTTTTTTTTTGGGATTGTGTCTATTGTCACTTATTAAGTGAGAAAAATAGGCTCGTTTGGCAGTAGACAGAGCACACTTGTAACACATTGCACCATGAAACCATGATCCTAAATGTCTGTATATGTGTCTTTATATGTGTCTGCAGGAGTAAGCGTCATAAGTCTGGCTCTATGGAGGAAGAGGCTGACAGTCCAGGAGGGGAGTATTACCACTCACCTTCCTCTCCTGCCAGCAGCTCCAGAAACTGGACCGATGACATGGAGGGAGGTACGGGAATAAGACCAAGAATAAGCATTATAGTATCCAGTGTCTGTAATAATATAATATATAAATATATAAATATAATTTATCACTAAATGAACCTATTTGAACAAGTTACATATACTGAAATCATTGTGTGTCTTTGGTGTACTAACAGTGAGTCATTGTCTTTTATTTACTGTTCATCTATAATAACATTAGAAAATGTACTGTATGCATCCCTTTTACTGTTTTTTTTTCATATAGTATTCCCAGGCTGAATAATAACAGCAAACATCAACCCGTATGGAAGCACAGAAACTAACACGCATACAAATATCAACTCACACATCTCTCACAGGAAATATTTCTGCGTAACATGATCTAATACTTACATAACATTATTACACAGTTGAGTAAAATATCTCACTTTACAGACACAATTGTAATACACTAATGACCACAAACCACTCCACCATCCAAGAAGTTAACCCCCGCCCTCCAGACCTTCAGATAAAATTAATCTCAGTCTCAATTAATCTAATGCTAATGAGTTATCACTGACAGAGGTGGCAGGGCGGCTGTGGCTCATGAGGTAGAGTGCGTCGTCCACTAATGAGAAGGTTGGCAGTTTTGATCCCTGGCTTCTCCCATGCAACTTGACAACTTTAACACCAGTGACTTGTAGCTTCACTTCGACTTGAGGCTTTTGACTTGAAAATACTAAATTTCTTCCCCTAAGCCCAAAGATTAAAAGAGTATGTTGTTTAACCACACTTTATTCCCTAGATCCACATTGTTAGAAAAAAAAAGGTAAATGGACTGCACTTATATAGAAACTCTCTAGTTTTCTGACCACCTCGTACCGTACATGTCACATTCACCCATTGTCATACACTGATGGCAGCTGGAATTGCTTATCAGAAAAGGAACACACTTACAAACCGATGACTGACCATCAGGAGCAATTTGGGGTTTAGAGTCTTGCCCAAGGACACTTCAACATGCAGTGGGAGGAGCCAGGGATCGAACGGCTGACCTTCTGATTAGTAGACAACCTGCTCTACCTTCTGAGCCACAGCCGTCCACCAATCCAATAGCATCCGGTCAAGTTGGAGGAGGGAACCATAAAGAGCTAACATTATAGACCTATTAAATTAAAGCATAGGCTACAAGATAAAGTTTGTTAACATGCCACTGTGCACGTATCGCACCACAGACCTCTTTGTCTAAACCAATAATATATTCCTTTTTGATAGAAAAATTGCCAGCGGAGCTCCATGGGTTGCAAAAATGTCTGACAGAGCTCCATCTCAATCTGTACTTTTAAGTCTTCTTCCATACAGCATGATGTTTATTTAGTAAATTATGGCCCCATTTAGAGTAAGATAGATGATAAGTAGGGTAAGCTTTTAGTGATTAAGTTGCTCTTTAAAACCAACATATCAAATAAATGGGTCCCAGCTCCTTTGGTTCTTACAGTGTTTTTATATATATATATTTTTTTAGGTCTGTCTCCTCCAGTGAAGAAGGCAGAGCTGGACAGTCCCTCCCCCCAGGAAGACTCACCAAGGCTGGGCTCTTTCACTCAGCATCATCGACCAGTCATAGCTGTTCACAGTGGTCAGTAACACACACACACACACACACACACAGCTGAGACTGTTCTAATCCAATATCTGTATTGGAACATTTTAGATATAGGACTGATGGCATCCATCCATGCACCAATCCAGATTCCATAGTGTAATGCTTTTATGAATTAATAATTGTATGCTCATAACCAAAATGTTGTAGCAGAGATGAATTAATTAGTGATTAAACTATTCTATAAAGGTGCCACTTACGGACAGAGCTAGCGCTGGACCCTGAACCTGACATAACGTAACAGGAGACAATCTGTAACTGAGTGAGCTAGAAAAAGTTGGCTAACTCAACATGTCTTGAGGATATTTTAAAGATATTTTAGTCTCAAAACACAGAATAGCAAGACAGCAATTTGTAATGTGTGTAAGGCTGACATTGAGACAGGTGGAAGTTATCCTGCATCGTACAGAACTACCAATTGAATAAAATGTATTATTATCAGTATCTGCAGATATCCAAATTTAAGTATTCTGAACTGAAGATCTGAACTAAAAAGAAAGTGGATTGGTGCATCTCTGCACACACAAACACACACACACATTAGTTGAATTCAAAGAACAAAATGTAATTTACTGTATTGTTTCTCCTCTCCCTCTCTGTCTCATCTCTCCCTCTGTCTAGGTCTGTCTCGGAGTCCCCACCCCTCCTCATCTCTTCATTTCCCGTCCTCCTCCTACTTCCCCCATGGAGCAATCCGCTATCCTCCTCACCTGGCCCAGGACCCCCTAAAAGATCTCGTCTCACTGGCCTGCGACCCTGCCAATCAAGCGTCCAGCTCAGTAAGGACAGCCAGTCAAAAGTTCAGCTCCAAGAAAAGTGTCACAGAGCTCCAAATACTATTTCCTTTCTCCACTACTATATTAGCTGGCTAACAACTAGCCTTTTACTACAGAAACTACTAAAGTCTTCTTGAACTTGAGGTTGGGGGTACAGACACAAAAAGAACAATCTAGAGGAAATGTAATGTGTACAACAGAAGCTTTGGGTTTTCATGAAAATTAATAATCAGGATACCAGCAGTATATAATATCAGAAATATAGAAAAACAAAAAGTAGTTATTATTTGTTGAAGAAAAATCATTCCAGTCCAATTGAGGTTTGCTGTGGTGGTGTGTTTAATAAAGAATGCCGGCATCCTGGTGAACTCACATACACAGAGCAGGTCTGAGTAGGTAAGCGGACCCAGAGCAAGTAAAACACAGTACTTTTATACCAATGGTCAATACAATAGTCAGTATGTAAATGGTATTCAGTTACCAGACGTTACATGATTATCTTTGGAGTCAGATGGAAGTAAAACAAAAGGTAGTGGTCAGACAAAGGTGTTGGAGACAAAGGACAGGAAAGGTAGGTATGGGGGTTTGGTCAAGGGGACAGGAGACAATATGAATTTACATTTGAGAATGAAAGGGACATAACCAGCAGGGGGGTGTTTGAGCCGCCTGCCACCTCTCATTTGGTTAGTTTTTCTCAGTAGGTTTTTTTTGGTTTTTTTATGTGAATGGAAAAAATTCAACAAACTAACTGAAGTAAATCAAACTGAAAACCAAACTAAAACAGTGAATCAACACTAAATTAAAGTGAACATACTGAAACCAAATCTGCAACGATAATGCAGGTAACCGTTCACAATCAATCCCAAATAAAATCGTAGTCCTCTTCCATTGGTGGAACAGGTTGAGCTGTTATGTGGTACATGATTCCAGTGGCTGT
>JAGRRF010006209.1:28962429-28983915 GCA_019097615.1 Morone chrysops
TAATACTCCAAATTGTGGAGTCATTCAATCTCATAAATTAAACCTAACTCAATATGAATTGTTGAGGTAATAACTCTCTAACTTCAGTTAGTCTTATTTTATTCAGATTCATTCTGTTAATACCGTTTAAATAAGTTTGCAGAAATACTGCATATGATATGGACCTGTATATGGACCTGTACTTGTATAGGTATATGTATATATGAGGGTAGTATACTTGACTAAATGTAACTTAGTGTTTCCCAATTACCTTAAGAAGTTACTTTTACCCAAATTGAGTATTTCATATGATTGAGTTAATAAGCTCAAATTGCTTAAGACAATCAGTTCACTTAAAAGGTTTAAATTGAACTTTACTTAACGGGTTTTACAGTGTACATGAGTTGGCAACAATGCATAGATAAGTGCAAACAAATAATGAACTGAAAAGAATGTCAAGTTCAATATACATATATGTATAAATAATATACATGCAAGACAAATCAAGTTGATTTGTCTTGCATGCTTTTCTGCTGGAGGTGCCATAGACAGGGTTGATTTAAATTTAGTTGCTGAAGTTAGCAATATCTCACCCAAATGGTTTGGCTCACCACGATGGAAGGAATCCCCAATGCCTTTGTTCCAGGAGGATGGCTTTGTCCAAGGTGTGAATGACCTTTAGTCCCAAACATTGTCTTATGTTCCTCTGCCATTTTCTCCTCCTTGCTCTGCCTGTGTAGTGAGATACTCAGAAAACCATTAACATTTTTATCCACAACCATTGCTCTTAGCTGTGGCCTCACATTTACCATACATTACAGTTGTCTTTGGAAAGACATTGGACATTGGAAAGAAAAAACATACACACAAAAATAGTCGACTTAGACACATAAATCACAAACATATAAAACAGTAAGACAAGATTAAATCTCTTGATTTAATCATGTTTGTTTTGGTGCTTCCGGAAGACCATTTCTTAAGCTTTGCGTTGTTCCTTTCTTCTGTAGTTCTCTAGTTGTTGCACTTTTAAAGTTTGACTCTGCGTTGTTTGTTTTTTTATTTTGTGCTACTAACTAGGTTTTTAAGAAGTTTAAGGAAGAGCTTTCTTTGTTTATTCTTCTAGGTTTAAGAAGGTAGAATCTTACTTTTGGTCTGTTTCTTCTAGTTTTTTAAGACGGTAGAATCGTACTTTTAGTCTATTTTTTCTAGTTACTTCATAACTTTTCTATTGTAATAAATGTTCATTCAACATTTATTTTCCTCTGTTTCTTCTTTTGTGTTGCAACAAATTTTAATGCTATCGGTACCATAGTTCTCGTACATGTACTTACAGGGTCGGTAAACCACTTCTCTGTTCTTCCAATCAACATTCCATTCAGAAAATACAAATCATTTCTTTTTGTGCAAGGAGAACAAGTAAAATCCCTACAAAAAACAAGATATATCTCTGCTTTTCTTACCCCAACCCGACCCTGCATAGGCCTATTCTCTAAACAGTGTTCCACACACTGGCAGTGTACCCCACACTGCGACGTCACCACTGGACAGTGTTCCCCACACTGCGGACCAGTTATTATAGACCCTTTGGACTAGTATATACCTGGTTTTTCATAGGAATCAACTATCCGGTCTTTCATTTAATGGCTATTTCAATGTTTCCTTAATCTGTTTTATAAAACGCCATGACCTATAGGAGAGCGAGTCAAATCCTATGGCAAGGAAGAGGTGTACATAAAATCTGTAGACATTCCTAAACAATTTGCAAACAGAGGAAACCCAGGGAACTCATCTGCACAACCACACAGCAACCTTACTTGAAATTGGATGGCGTCAACTTCTTTGGTACTCCAGCTTCACAGACCTCCGACACACAGCAACTGTAATTGGGTTTTCAAAAGGACCCCTTACCTCTGAAATTTGGATTCTTAGTTTACTGGTGTGTCCTTGGTCTGGAAGAAGAGTGTCCTTGGAAGTATGTTGCCATCATGGGTCATGGCACCATTTGTTGAAGAAAAATCATTCCAGTCCAATTCAGGTTTGCTGTGGTGATGTGTTTAATAAAGAATGCCGGCATCCTGGTGAACTTACATACACAGAGCAGGTCTGAGTAGGTAAGCGGACCCAGAGCAAGTAAAACACATTACTTTTATACCAATGGTCAATACAATAGTCAGTATGTAAATGGTATTCAGTTATCAGACGTTACATAATTATCATTGGAGTCAGGTGGAAGTTAAACAAAAGGTAGTGGTCAGACAAAGGTGTTGGAGACAAAGGACAGGAAAGGTAGGTGTGGGGGTTTGGTCAAGGGGACAGGAGACAATAAATAAATAAAAATCCAATGCCCTAACTCGAAAACAGGACAACTCACTCTTCTCTTCCTCTTTTTATTTTCAGTCGGCTCCGCTTTGTTTATTTTGTTGCTACTCGATTATATCTTTGCTTAGCTAATAGTTGTTTGCTGCTATATTCATGTTTATATCTTATGGATATATAATATATGGATATGGATCGTATGACCTTTAACATATCCTGTGCCTGATAAAACCCAATGTTTGTTTGAAAGCGAAGGAAAGACAAATTCACACGCAAAATCTTAAAAAAGCCGAAATTTTCGGCTTTACAAACACAAGCTAGATTGCATTTCCAATAGAGTACTCACTATGTGCTCTGAGATTTGTTTTAGTCAATGGAACTGCAGAATGCAGCTGTAAACTACTGCAAATCTGTTTGCAGCAGTTAATCATTGTTTAGGTTTCCATTGCCACTGCTGGCACTTGACTTTCCTTTAATTCAATTCATTTGAATTTTATTTCAATTTATATAGCACCAATTCATAACAAAAGTTATCTCAGGACACTTTTCAAATAGACCTGGTCTAGACTGTTACCTATTTAGAGACATATGGTAGAGGGATAGAAGGGATGGGTGTTAAAGAGAGCAGGACAGAGACAGAGACAAAGGTGCACAGAAACAACAATATTAACTACTCTAGTAGCCCTGCACTCAGAGAGCGCAGTAAGGGGTGCAGGTTTGCATTTATAGATCTAGTCAGAGAAATTCCTCCAAGCGCTTTACACTACATGTCAAACAAAAAACTAACTCATTCAGCAATTTAGGGTTCAGTATCTTGCTCAAGGACACTTCGACATGCAGCTTGAAGAGCTCGGGATCGAAGCAGTTAGTGAAAGAGCTGCTCCACCTCCTGAGTCACAGCTGCCCCATCTTCACATAGTAGCCAATGGGTACCTGTTCAGCTTATGTGCCATCAATATAGTGATAACTGTTTAGCTAAAATATACATTTTATACCTCTTACATAATTCCTAACATGTCTTCACTCCATATATATAATGAGTCTGAACAGACATGATGTAAACTGTAACTTGATTGGTTGTCAGAGGCATACAGCCACGGGGTGATAATTCTAGTTTCCTATATATTGGACATGCACAGGACAAAGCATGTGCCATTCACTGTGAGTTCTCTTCTACACAGAATCATGGTTTGTTTGAGAGTTGCAAACACGAGGGAAAATTACTCATAAAAAACTTTAAGCTTCAGAGTGCAAATAAATAAAAAAAAACTACACAGACCAACTGTTTAAAAGTATAGCAGTATAGCAGCACATCTTAAATATGAGTATATGTGGTTGACAGCCTTTCTGTTTTTTTCAGCTGAATGGCAGCAACCAGGTTAAAGTGCCCAGTCACTACATCTCATCTCAGATGTTGGCACCCCCTGGACCAGCACCCTCCCTGGCTCCTCCACCATCCTCCCTTCCCAGGCCGACACTGCCTGCAGAGTCAAAGGCCACTACCACATCCTCTGACGGGGCACACTCCCCCACATCACCCAGTAAGTCTTCAGAATTTTTAAATGTATTTGAAAAACACACAGCTACTATATGCAGATGTAAACTGCAGCTGTGGAGTATAGACACCAATTTAATAAAGAACTTTTCTATCTGTACTGAGTCTATCAGGGATTCATTTTATATGGATTGTATATCTGAACAGTAAATATTTTACTTTTTTCTTTTACGATTTCTAACAGTTCACTAAGTTTAAAAAAGAATGATCAAAAGTTACGGAAGGACCAGTGTGTAACATTTAGGAGGATCAGTTGGCAGAAATGGGATATAATATATAAGAATATTTATTTATTTATTTATTGTTATTACCTTAGAATCAGCTGTTTACATCTACAGACGACAGTCATGTTTAATCACCATGTTTCTACAATAGCCCAGAGCGGACAAACCAAACACTGGCTGCAGATAGGGCCTTTTGCAATGTTCGCAACCACTGTAGTTTCTTCCCACAGCCCATTCTCATTCCCAGGTCTTCATATGCAGACGTGAGCAGTATTCAGTTAGTTGCAATCTATAATTTTACCACTAGAAGCCACTAAATCCTACACACTAGTCCTTTAAATTCCACAAGAGAAAATAAGTCTTATTACTTTTTCTTATCTTTAGGACCACTTAGAATACTATGGAAAGAAAGTCAAACAAAACTCATGGTAAATGAAAAAAGAGATAGATTCATCTTAATAATCAAACTGAGCCCAGGTTGCAGTCCGAGCTGCCATTAATGTAGTTGTGACAAACTTTAGGAATGCACAGAAATGTGTGTGTGTGTGTGTGTGTGTGTGTGTGTACTGTAGATGTAGAGATGGTGTTAGAGGTTGTAGAGGTGGACTAATGTTAATTGTACATCAGACACACATGCACGCACACACACACACACAAATATATATGGTAGGTCCTTTGTGATATGAACAGATTTTACATGAAATTGACATGGAATTATGATAGACATATTATGATGTTGTTAACGCAAACACCCTCAGCATACTCGGCCCCTGGGACCCCCCCTGCCAATCGCACCTCCTTCGTTGGAGTCACCCCTCGAGACCCAGGTGGACTCTACCAAGCCCAGGTTAGTATGGTTCATTTGACATTGTCAAGCTAAATTTAGGGGAAATTCAGCACCCAGATTATTGGAGGGTTATCAGCCTTTAGGATCTGTTTTAATAAAACATATCAATTCCCACCTTTTCACAGTATCTAGCAATGCAAATAGTTGCAGAAGATGCCTCTAAAGAGTGAGCTTTCGATATATATCTGCCTCTGAGACTTCCAAGGGAGTGGTCCAAAATTAGAAGGTGCAAGACTTACATTTGGTTAAATAATACAAATAACATATGGTTTATGTGGTGCTCAAAGCCTTGATTATGTTGCTATATTTTAACATAGCATAATAAAATTGAATAAAAGAAAACAAATGTTGTCTTTCCCTTTGTGCTTAATTAGGATGACTGAATATGATGTTATGCATCCACTATAGACTTTGTACATAGCTCTTTTCTTCAAATTAAATTGTATTCTGTTGCTTTCTACTGACACTTTTAAGTATTAGTATAATTAATAGCTTTCAATAAAAAGTCAGTGCCCTGTGGTTTAAATTAGGGCTGCTAATGTGGCAAAACATCAAACTTTTTGTGATTGCAATATGATTCACATTTAGTGTGGAAAAATCTTTTGCACCACAAATTTAATTTTCACTGAAAAAACTATTAAAATAATGACAATGTGAAATTTTTGATTTTTTTTTTTTACCAGATTTTCTTGAATCTGGAGAGCAAGATTTGTAGACCAAGGCATTTCTGTTCTGTTTTGACACATTTTACCTTCATCAAATTGCAGCTCCTGCAATTTGGATATTGCACTTGGTCATATTGCAATTTCGATAATATTTTGATGAATTGTGCAGCTCTCTGACAAGGCTGAAATTTCAAAAAATCATAGAAATAAAAACCTATAATCTATCTGACAATAAACCACTGGTTGGCAGATGAATGTTTACAGAGACAGAGACTGTGAGATCAGTGTAGTAGTTGGGGGTAGAGAAGTAAACGACTACAGTAGGTCTGCAGTAAAGGTGGTAGGTGTTGATAAAGCGAGAGCTGGACCTTCTGTGTGAAGTGTGGATATTGTTGTTGGTGCTGCACTGCAGTGCCTCTGCTCCAGAAACAGTTCAGATAACACTGCTGGGCCAGGAGTCCTCTCCCTACCCCTCTGTCTGTCTCTGTGTGTTTCTAAAGTATGTCACAACCAAGTACATGGTGAGATAAATTCTTAGAGGTTGAAATCCAGTCAGTTTAAATTAAATTATGTTGGTTTTCATTAGTTAAACATAATTTAGGATTACGGTAAACACAAATCTCTCAGTAAAAAAAACTGTTTATTATTTCTAAAACAGCACATTCAATCATTTTATTTGTATTGTCAAATATGTATATATATATTTGCGAAATAATAAAAAATGTTACCATTTACACATGCTTCTTTGGGGATTTTAATTGTTTCTGGATATTAATATCTGAATAAAAGATACAATCTTTTGTATCAAGCAGTGATTTTACACAAAAATAGTTTCTGAGTGAGTTGCAATCTGCACCTAAAGCGCTAAATGCCACTAAATCCTACACACTGGACCTTTAATTACCAATGTTTAATCCAATATTGTCAAAAAAGTAGACTAAGTTATATACATGTATCATGTGTCTCATTTCAAAGTAAATTCGAATTGTGTATCTGTCTCTGTTGCAGTCTTGGTATCTGGGCAACTGAGTGAACTCTGGAGGAAAGGTGATTGTCAAGGCAGTACTGTCCTGGAGGAAAGCAAACAATGTTGTCAAGACATTGCCAGAGGAAAAATATATTCTGCTTTGTAGAATGATAACGTGGTCATACATATATATAAATATTCAGTGTGATATATTTATATATGTGTATATACCCAGAAGACACAGCTTGGATGGAAGAAGGATGCTGCTTTCACTTATTGTTGCAGCCACAGAAAGAATGAACTATGCTACATGAATGAGTCTCACTAATGGCCACTGACATGAGATTTTCAAGTCAAAGTCATGGAGTGATGCAGATGTCTGGTTGGTCCAGAAGAACTGCAGACCAGAACCAGGCCTCAACATACCAGATCCTAAGAAGCCTGTAACCTAACTGTGTACCCAGGATGAGGCCTGTTTCCCTGGGATGGATGTCAGCCTTTGCCCCTGTATTCTGGGTCTTTACACTATCTAGTATAAGGCCTCCTCCCTGGGACAGACATAGACCTCATCCCCCTTCAACTCCCAGAATGCCCCTCTCCGCTGCAGGTGCTGCTTATAATATATGCAAATAAGCCTCCCTTATTTTCTGAAACAACTAGCAAGAGAGATCCTGTTGTTAAAATGTAATGTTTATTTGCACTTTTTAATATGTTATAGATACATCTAAAGAAAATTAAGAGTTGGACATTGCAGTGTCTTCCCACCACAAGACAGAGGCTTTGTCTTTTTTATTGACAATCATCAGCCTGAAACCATTAAGTTGCTTTGCTCATGTTTTTAAGACTGTTTGATTGTGCTTTTTTATCAGATAACAATGAGTAATAGTGGAATATAAGAGCTATAATTATGCCTCCTAAAACACAGCACACAATGCTACAGTTGGACACCAGTGTAGAGTTATGCCCAGTGCTACTGGTATCTGTTTCTAGCACAGGACATCTTTTATATGAATATCCTGCTGCTTCCTTCCCTTCAGATGCTGATCAATTTGTCAGGACAGCACTTACTCAAACAGCCAAAGGCACAGTGTTTGAGGAGACATGCACCTGCCATAAAGAAAGGCCTCAGTAGAACTTAAAAAAGGCAAAGTCGCACTAAAACCCGTATCAGTAAAGTGGTTGCTGAACTCTGTGTTTGAAACTGTAGCACGGTGTGGTGTGCTTGTCTGTGTGTGTGTTTGTGTGTGTGTGTTTGTGTGTGTGTGTGTGTGTGTGTGTGTGTGAAAAAGAGAGAGACATTCTGTGTGTAAGAATGAGAAGGTTCCTGCATTTCCACCCTCCTCCCCACTCTGTTTTGAGGAGATGTTGTCTAGATTTTGTTTGTGTCTCAGAAAGGACAGTGGCGGGGTTTGTACTTGTATGTAGGTAGATTAGAAAGAGCAAAGCAGGTATTGCACTATGCTTAAGTTCCTTTTTGAGAAAGTGATGATGTTACGAACCCTGCAGGCTGTTGTATGTTTTTCTTGAAGATGTCAACGTTTATGAAAGCAGGTCTGGTGCATACTGCCTTGACCTGAGCACAAAATCCAGGTTTCTTGTCTAGCTCTAGAATAAGTGGTGGTCTACAAGGTGTCCCTGACAGGTTCTGTGTCACTGTGTAGCTTAACCCCAACTCAACCTGAACAATGTGTGGACAGTTAGCAATGAGCGAGTATACCCTTATTGCATCTGCATCTGTTCAGCCAACTAAATGATATGTATTTATAGCCATACTTGGAATGGGTGGGGCTTAACATGGGTGTGGGTGGCTTAAACTCTAATTGGGAGGGGCTTATCTGAAGTTGCTATATTTATTAGAAAATGTCTTTACAGAATTGAGCTGCAGAGCAATGTTTTTGATCACGAGATTTTAGCCAAGTACTCGCTCAAGGGGTTCAGGCAGGCGTGAACTGGTGCCAGGGTTGGTTTCAAGTCACTACTAACAACACACAACAAATCTAGCATTTAAAACCAGATTTTTTGAAGCCATGAGCTTGCTTTTTTGTCCTACCTTGACATAATATTTGCGTTATGACAGTAATTTTTGAAGCAAAGCAATATTTCCTTGTGGCTGGCTTTTCACATAATCATTTAGTCAATAATCTTTTGAAAGGCATTTAACAGTTTCAAATATTACATGCTGCATTTTAAATGTGATTAGAATGCTCTTGTCACATTTGACAAGGTTAGCATTTAATAGAAACCAAATATTAATCCTTATCTCAACAATGGTGGCATCTCAAAACCGAACATTCATAGGAGTAACAGAGTGAGATGTTAGTTCAAGGGATAGCAACATCTCAGTATCAATCAAGAGCGGATTGTAGACACAGAATAACATCCAGAATCAAATTATTAAACATATCACCATTGATATTTGTTCAGTACAACAGTAGTAGATAGATCTCTTTGGAGATAAAAACAGTGAATATTAATTAGATTTTTAGAGACTAATATTTTATAATCAGTGCCATATTTTAACCTCCAAGGTTTTGCAATTGTATAGCAGTGTATTGAAATGTGTTGCCTGGGGTTGTGGATTGGTGATTCTGCGTTGAGGTGCGATCTGATTGAACGGCAAGCGAATTTTGCCTTGTGTTTCTGCAGTCTGCAGATGTTATTCAACAATTTGGTCGCTTGTGTTCCGTACACAGACATCAGAGAAAAGTCAAAATATCATTGTTGCTTGTTGTACAGCATTGGTTTATATCTTGGAACGGATTTTCCTGATCCTACAACTTCTATCTGCCTGGAAAGATAAAATGTTTTCCAAGGGCAAAAAGTCTAAATCCAATATTTCAGACCACTGCTGTGGTTTGAGTAGTGGAGAAGAAAAGGAGTAGAGCAGTGTGGTATGGTCAGTGGAAATATTGGATTCATACATTGGTTTTGCTCCAGGAAAAAAATTTCTTATATTTACACTCCGAGCAGAAAGCAAACATATATGGTACTACATCTGTGGGATTACAACCTCCTGTAGCAAAATATAACATTTTGACTTTTCCCACAAGTTTAACAGAGTAACATATATTGGTCAAGGCAGACGGCCACCCACCTAAAGCCGGGGTCTAGCCGAGGTTTCTGCCTCTTAAAAGGCAGTTTTTCCTTGCCCCCGTCACCAACTGCTTGCTCATGGTGGGAACTGTTGGGTCTCTGTAAATAATGTTATAAGGAGTTCAGTCTAGACCTGCTCTATTTGAAAAGTGTTTTGAAATACCTTCTGTTTGAATTGGCGCTATACAAATAAAGTTGAATTGAATTGAATATTCATTCAATTCAACGTTCACCAAGGACTCCAGTGGGGTCTGATATTTTCCTCCAGCTTTCTTCCTTTTTCATCTTGTGTATTTATACATTTTAGTGTCAGATTGTCTTGGAATAAGTGTAATTTGGTTTTGCTGAAGTGAAAACATTTTCATGTGATTTTCACCACCTAGTATTAGTGTCTTTTGGGCCCACTTGCGGCTTTGTATTGACTTTAAAATTGGCTTTGCGTTCAGTCTGAACACAGGTGTCCAAGTCTTTCTCTTTTCCTTTCCCAGGGTTTGGGGTTAAAGTTGACAGCGGTCAGTGCCTACTAGGGGTTCAGATTTTGTACTGAAGGTGCTGATATGAGCGGGGGTTTGGTAGGATAAGGTTTAAGGTTTGGTTAAGTTGGCTTAAAGCTAATGTAAACTGCATGGTGCTGCCCCGGTCGCTGTGCTGACCTAATGAATGCATGGCTCAAACTGATGATACCTCTTCCTCTCTATCCTGCTCTTCCTCCTCCTCCCCTTCCTCCCTCTACATCAGAGGGCAGTGGATGGAAGGGCTCTTATTCTTTACATTTTAATAATAGCCCTGTTGTTAAACTTCTATTTTGCACGATATTTCATAAAACACATTATGTGCCTTGCCTTTAGTTAAAGAACAGTAATACATTACGGAAAGTGATCATACTTTTGATACTTTTCATGGTACAGCTGGAAGCTTAAAAAAAACTATAAAAAAAGCTGCATGTGTGATTGCCTGACATTAAGCAGTGTAGCAGGTAAACAGTTTTATGTTAAACAGTGGCAGTGTATGAACTGCCAGCTCAGATGCTAACTTGAGTTTAAGCTCAATGAAAGCTTTCATTAGTTTCAGCAGACACTGGGTCAGTGCTTATTCTCTACTTCCATTCAACTAAAGGCACAGCAAATCTTTACAGTGTGAAAGAAGCAGTCTGACATTTTGGGAAAAACTAGTTTGCTGCCATACTCAGAGTCACACAAAAAGGATGATACCTCTTTTATCCCACAGAACACATGGTACAGAAAATGTTTTTGTGCCAAGTTCAGCTAAACACATCCTAGCATTTGCCCCTGTTATTGTAAAGGTGCTGTAAGAATTGTTTATTTTCTGTTAAAATAAGTGTACAATAGCTCCACACCAACATGGGTCCCTCCTTTAGCCAACTCTTCACTTACAGCACCTTTAACTCAAGGTGCATTTACTACCTTTTTTCTGTTGCTTTCAACCACACCACACAGGTTCCATCAGTTGATTGGGTTGGCTCAGGTGTCATCCTGTGACATAAGTATAGAACTTAGGTCAAATGATAACAAGTTGTTATATCAAAGAGTGTTCTGAGATACTTTCTGTTATGATTTGGTGCTATACAAATAAAATGTAATTTAATTGAATATAGGGGAGATAAAACCCATTCCCTGCTCTAGGACATTGAGATAAGATTATAATATAATTTGTCAAACTAATTTCCAAGTTCATGCGTGACATACGTACACATAAATATATTGTCGTCCTATTTTGGTCAAACTAGAAAAGAACTGTAGTTCCCAAAATAGTGGACGGTTCCTTTAGGTGTTTTAGAGACGTCATTTGCCACAAGTGGGTGTTGGTTGCAATCATGGAGCTGGTCTGGTTCTGAAGCTCTGCTGTTTAAGGCTAAAGTGTTGGCTTATATATGTGTGTGGACTGAGGCAAATAAACATTGACAGTGTTGCTGTGTGTGAGACATCACCAACACACTGTTAAATTCTAGATATGTGTTGTCCCAAAATGTGCACACATTGTGGATATTTTGTCAGGCATTTAGTCAACATGGCCAAGCCACAGCCCATCTAATGGAAGCATGTTCAGGTTTGGGCTTCAAGGCTGAGCAGCTCTATGACTGGCTATTACAACACCGTCCATTTGCCTGTATGATGACTTTACCCACGTGACTACATAGTACAAAAGGCCATAGATGAGTTTGAGTTTCATATGGATGCATGCACTTAACACTATTCTTACTCAACTGGGCTTTTAGGTGTTTTATTTTATTTTTTTGTTATTTCTTGAGTTGTTGTTATTGCTTGTTGCTTGTAGAATATGTTTTAAACACAGCAGTGTGTATAGAAATATGTACAACATGGACTTATCAGTTAAAAACAAGGGATGTATAAAATGTTTAAGTTGGTTTGTGCATTTTAGTTTGGCTGTCTCAAGATGGCGGCCAGACTGCAGCGGGACCCATGATATGGGAAGTATTGTAGGTGGGCTGGTAGCTAAGTTCAGCCAGAAGGATGATGATGGGTGAAAATGGTAATGGGAGAAGTTGAGAACGAGTGCATACCGCCACTAAGGCTGCACAATCCTTTTAAATGTGTTATTTTAATAACAGACAGTGTTTATAAAAATATCAATCAGTACACAGTGATAGACACTGGTGTCATGGTGATTGTTGCTTGGCAGCAACGTTTTTTAAATATCTAAATAATGTCCTGAAATATTGGCGGTTTGTACGAGGTAAATTGTGCAAAATTACACACTGTTACAAATGTTTGTATTTGCATATTAGGTGTGGATAGATTAGGAGATTAAGTTTCTTGTCACTTAGGCCATACCTAAAAGAAGTTGTGTGTCATGTGGCATATCAAAAGCTAATAAATATCTCACCCAAATATCTCATGGCACATTTGGTATGAATAGAATGAAGTAGGGTCAGACCTTGTCTTAATTGTTAATTCGATCTGATCTGAAATGTGGTTGACCTTAACAGACCTAAACAGAGATGGCAGCAGCTTGCTGCTCCACCAGTTAAACAAAAGATTAATACATGGTCTTCCGTAATGTGAGACCCAGACCAGAGATCTGCAGCAATACAACAGAACACTACCAGACCTGGCTGACTCAGGACCTGGTCAGGTCTTGGATATTAAGAACTCAGTGAAAGATGAAGAGCTTTGTTAGGAGTTAGGAGTTCTGTTAGAAATCATAACCCAAAGTGAAAAGTTTCCACAGAAAATGTACTGAAAACTTTTCAGTGTTGCAGGATCAAAAACAGAAGTTGGAGGTTATAATTGTGAGCTTTATGTCCACTGCAGACTAACAGCAGCTTGGGGTGAAGCTGACAGTAGTGCTGATTGTGATTGTTAACCTTAAAAGTACTTGGCTAGATTCAAGTACATCAGGCCAAGTTGTTGTTAAAATGTCATGTTTACACTCTCTCCTTCAGTCAAAGAAATCTTGGCTGTAATAATGTGTTAAATAATATGATGGTGATGGTGAGACTGTGCAACCAGCTACAGCAGCATGAAGCTGGACTGTGGTACTCACATTGCTGCCACTACAATCAGGAGAATAAAGGAATCAGATTCACTAGATTTAGATTAAAGTAAGGCTGGACATAACTAACATCTCTCCAGTTGAAATTTAAAGTAGTAGACACAATAAAACCAAAACCATCATGCACAACCCAATACAATAGCAAAAACTAAAACCAAAAATGTGCATATGTTTAAATCACCTGTGTAATGCAGCTCAAAAAAGAATACTGTAAGATGTGAAAGGGTTATATTGTTTGGCTGACGTAGTGGATTACAGAATCTGAAGTGGCTTTGTGGTTGTTGTGTCTCCTCCAGCTGATGACCAAGATTACTGTGCACATTGTACTAATCGTATTACTGCTTTTTTGTGATGTATGCACTATTTAAAGCTGCAGTAGATGCACTTTTATATAAATGTATGAGAAAGATAAGTGCTTGTTGAGTCTCATTTCCAGGCCCCAAAGTGTCTGTATTTAAGGACTTGGGGGATGAGTTTCTTTTGGCTCTGATTGGTTGCTGCTTATATGATGAGGAGCACTAGGAGGAGCTAGAGGATTTCACAGATTATTTGTCTTATGTACTACTGTCAGGATATAGTGAGCGCTTCAGCAAATATGACAAAAAGTTATTTTTATAAAGGTTACAAACTGCAGCTTTAAAGGCAGGTTCCTAAAAGCAGTGTATTTTCAGAGGATGGTCCTGGTTTGATTCTGAGTCGAAGCTGGTTATGTAGTGTGAATCCTTTTTAATTCTATCACTCTCTATCTTTTCTCTATAACTGACAACAAAACACACACAAAAAGAGAGCCAAATAGATTCCATTACATTATACCAGCCAGCTAAGTGGAATCCACTGTGTTCTGAAAATGTGTGTTTCAGCTTGTCGGCTCATCCCATTCTACTTAATGTACTAACTGAAGACATTTGATTATTATAACAAGAAATACAGTATGTCCAGGCCTCTATATCAAACAAGGTTAAAGACCATGCCTCTTACTGTTGCAATCAAAGTGCAGATCTTCCCAATTCTTGTGAGGCAAGAAGTGCAGAAGTCCAATTGAGGATTGTGTTCAGGATATCTGTAGTTTCTCCACCTCAAGTTAAACGTGTTAATGATGTGAGAATAATGTATTCATCTCAACAGTTCAGCCTTTCATGCAAAGCAGCACCTCGAGTATCAAAACACTGGGATGCAAATTTATCACTTTGTCTGCTCTGTTCAAATAAACCAGCAGGTCAATAGCATGGAAACTGAAAAAACTACTAACTACAACCAAAATGATTTCAACAAGCAGTGCCTATCATTCTACTCCTCATTTAATTTAAGTTATTTTGTATGCTGTGCTTTGCAGTATGTGTTGCATTCAAAGACTACATGGTTGTGTGAGACTTCACCCCAGTGGTTGGTGCTCAGAACATCACCAGCCCTGGTCAGTGGAGATAGGCTGTGCAGGTCCTGAGGTAACAAGCCATAAACAACCCAAAGAGTTGAAGAAAATCTAGAGGAACGCTGATAGATATTTTGAAGGAAATTGATGTTCAGTGGATTCATGGTTCTTCATTTGAGGCTAGATTATGTTGAGGGACTAAAGTTGTGTTCTATATACGCCTCTATTCTAGGTTGCACTTAAAAAAGGCTCCGAATGCAGCAGGATTTCCTGAGTAGCATTGAAGCATTAGCATTAGTCATCCAATGTCTTAATGATTCTTCTTTTATCTAAGCACATAGACCTCATAGGCCGTTTCTTAGTCCCTCTGGTAAGTTGTGATGTTGCAGCAATTAACAAAGTTTCTTTTGATTTTTAATCAATTCTAAAAAAAATCATTTAAAAATTGCAACAATTTTTACAATTTTTTCTTTCTCACCCGATTTCATTCCCAAAAATGTCTAAAAACTTTGCAACATGCATTGCAATGTTGTTAAATCAGGCATTTTAATTCTAAAAATAACCACCTGGGCACCCTGGTGGTCATAATGTTATGTAGCCCTATAGACAACAAACATTGTGATGCACAATGTTCTGACACCTTTCTATCAGAACCAGCATTAACTTGTTCAGCAATTTGAGCTATAGCCCCATGTGCATCAATGACCCTGTCTCCACTTCTGCTCTTTTCCTTACATGGACCACTTTTGATAGATACTGGCCACTGCAGACCACAAACACCCCACAAGAGCTGCAGTTTTGGAGGTGCTGTGACCCAGTCGTCTAGCCATCACAATTTTGACCATGTCAAAGTCACTCAAATCCTTACGCTGCCCATTTTTCATGCTTCTAACACATCAAATTTGAGGACAAAATTTTCACTCTGCTTAATATATCCCACCCACTGACAGGTGCCATGATAACGGCATAATCAGTGTTATTTACTTCACCGTCAGTGCTCATAATGTTATGGCTGATCGGTGTAAATGAACCACCTAGTCTCACACCAAAGCTTGTAATAAGATAAGATTATCTCGCTGCAGCATCTCCAGATACAACACAAAATAGACCCGCCAATCCACCAGAGGATATGGTAAATGGATGGTAAATGGACCTGTACTTGTATAGCACCTTATACCGTGTCAATGTCACATTTTGCCTCTCCCAGGCAGTTAAAGTACGCATGTATGAAGGTGCAGTACCAACCGTAGTATAAGAGATACAAAGTCCACATGTTGGCCAGCAGGAGGAAGCTCAATGGACTGCAAGAAAGAGGTCTGAGTCTGAAACTTAATGAGAAATGAGCCTACTTCTGACTCGATTTATTAGCTTTTTCCTGGCTTTAACAGTTTCCTAATGCGTTTAAGAGTCTCAATCTTTAGTTTCAAGTTGTCTTACATAAAGCCTGATTTTGTGAATGATGGTCCCTTTTAGAGTAAAAATAGACAATAAAGCATCATATTTTTAGGGTGGGGCTATCTTGTGATTGACAAACCATTCTCAGTGAGTCCGTCCAACTCAACACACCAAACTCAGATCAAACTGTCAAACTAGGCAGTGCTGATCAAATATGAATCAAGATTCTGTTACTGCGTTACCTACTTCTCTCCTCAAAGCTTTTCATAAACATAGTTTAGTGAACTGTTTATCAGTAATATGAGAACGTGTGTCACTGGGTCCAAAAGCCAACATGGCGATGGCCATAACACAGAACTTCAGGCTTCAGAATGGTATTCAACAAATCAATGGGTGACACTAACGATAAGTTCACACTTGACTTTCACCAAGACAACAGCTGTTCAAATCCTGTTTGAAACCAAAAGTCATCACCTTTTCCTAACCCTTTTTTAGGTTTTTCCTAACCAATCTCAGCAAGCTTTATTTTGAAAGTTAAACCAGACATTGCATATTTATTATTCCTAATTTAAAGTGGAGTAAGCACATGTTGAAAATCTCACAGGCCAAGTCGAGGCAAACCGTGACACTGCCCAGGTATATTATACACTTTAGTGTGATACCGGGTTGGACTGATCATTACAATATTATTACACACATGTTAATTATTGCAGACATTGTAGTAATATAGTATTATACATTGTTGCATCATATTGAGTTTTTACTTTGAATGCTAGTTACTTGGTGATTAATTTTCGTTATATTACTATTTCTGTATGTTTTTACAGAGAAGGCACCATTCGATCATGACTGAAACAACCCTGTGTGTCCTTTATTTATTGTTGAACAGCTTTCAGTCAACAGTCAGGGACTACCACTTCAGTCACTTTTCAATAATACATAGAATGCAGTAAACATGTACAAGGTACTAAGTATTATTGGATTCCCCAGACACATCTTTTGACCTTTGTCAAAATGTCTTTGTAGTATGTAACATATAATTTAAACATTAGACCAGAAAGATGACTGAGGTTGTCCAAGTTTGTGCTTAACTGTGAATGCTGCTGAAGGAAGGGATGGTGCTTAGTATCAGTAATCTAAAATAAGATAAGATGGACATAAGTTATGTGCACTCTGTAGTGCACATTTACATTAATAAAGAAATAATGTGTGCCAAGTAACAGCTTAGTATAATGCACTACATAACTTGAGAGAGCCTAATATGTACATGATAAAAATGCAGTGTTTAGTTATTAGTTATATACTATTACGCTTTAATTCAATATCATTTCTGTATTTGAGTTATTCAGCTAAATCTGTTAAAGCTATAGTAGGTAACCTTTGTAAAAAAAATACTTTTTAGCATATTTGCTTTGATCAAAATTAATTTTGATAAAACTTACCTACAGCAGCCTTAATTATTTGAGTATGCAGCGGATACTAATCCATAGCATTAATCAGCACTTACTCATTTCATCCAGTTAAGTCTGAAATATTTACAGTTAGTGTTAGTGCTACACCTTTAGGTTGCCTAAATGTGGAGCCAGGATGTCCCATGCTGTTGTCTTTCTGCTCAATGTTAATAAAGTAACCACTGAATCCACTTGACAGTTCAAAACTCTGATTTGATAGTATTCACAGATTTTAACTTGGTTGATGCTGCTAAACTGACATGATTGTTTTGCCCCAAGGGTAAATTGAAAAATTCATAATCCGTCTTAAACTAATAGTTTCTATAAAAAAAATATTGTCAAAGATCTTTTTTTGCAGACTACACGTTGAATAAGATGTCATTATTTATTGGGATTGATTAATGTGTGAAGTGGCCTCTAGATTTGTCTTTACTCTGTGGTACAAACCAAGTGCTGTTCTGACCTCTGTTAGCACTGAGGTGTAACAGAGAATAACCAAACTACTTCTGGACGACTCCTGTTGAGATGCATCCTTTCAGAATAATAGCTGTATTTCATTGGTGGGTTATGGTTAGTATTGTAAGCACTGTAAGTGATTCTTGTTTGTGGATCAGATCATTGGCTGAATGCTGAGTGAGGAACAAAGGGACTGTTGGATGTCTAACTATAACGTTTTGGGGAGGTTTTTGGGGGATGTTTTCATAGAGGGCTCTTTTCTATAAACTGTCAATGTTATTCAACCCCCTGAATGCTGCTGTTGTCTAAAAAACTTAACTCCAGTATGTTTCTTTTCTCTGTTTCTTACTTGAATTGCAAGTTTGCTTTTTTTATTTGCAATGGCCCTTTGGAACCATTTCTGTAATTGAGACATGAGCAGTTTGGAAACCTTTCTTAGTTACTGAAAATGAAGTTTTGTAGAGCTACAAGTTTTCCTGTGACAGTGATGCAACATTGATTCCTACATGGTTTCTGCATACTGTTTACTCCATGTGCTGAAGACAGTTTGTAATGAACAAAATAGTTGTTTCTCAGAGAACATTTTAATGCAGTTTCATATTTTAAAGATTTTTTTTCTCATACCTTTTCAGATATTATAGTAAAGGACTGCTTTGCTTGCTACCAGATATACGTATATCCCTTACATCAGAGAGAGCATAGGCATGATTAGCTTTCATCAGTTATTGCATGACTACAGCCCACACAGACCACAGGCCTTTTCGCAGTAATAGTATACCAGGAGTTTCTTGTCTGACTTGACTTACTGTCCAAACATACAATTCTATTTTAAACGTTACAGCCAATCAGATTCAGATCAGACCTCAATATAAGAAAATAATAGACAAGGTAGAGGCAAGTTGGGTTTCTTACGCCAAGTCTGTTATGTTCCAGCCTGGGAGAGCTGCTGACATTAACCCTGGCTTGAGATGTTCACTGTGGAAAGGGCTGCTGGTCTGGACTGGATGTAGTTTGTAGCAGCTTTAACAAGAGCTTTTAGTACTTTTTCCTTTGGATGTTTTTTATCCTAAGTGAACGTCAATAATCAGCCTTTATTTGCATGTTGAAACTGTTCCTCTAAGACTACATTTAGACAGGGACAGGAATTATCTCAACACTGTGGCACTGTGGTTATGTGTTCTCATGGCCACTAAAGTCATGGACTTATGTCTGTCTGTTTAAGGTTGGACTGTTCCTGTTTGAATTAATGTTTGAGTGACACCAGTGTTTCTGACCTAATGTTATTCATCTGCTGTGGGGGATATTAACATCTTCGATAATATGTCATTATAACCATATTTAGCCATTGCTGTCAGCGAATGCTGATGAATTCATTACTGGAAATGAGTATGTTTCCCTATGCAAAAATATACCATTAATAAACAAGCTATACCACAACTCAGCCAAAAGATATGTTGGTTCATTTCATCATCTGTTCTTATCATGATGACTGTTTAGACTTTAGAATGTTACGTAAGTGGAAAAAGGCAGACCTAGAAGTTTGCTTTATGTGGGAGTTGGGGAGTTGAAGGACGTATCATTACATATATTTGGAGTGGCTGTGGCTCAGGATGTAGAGCCGATCATCCACTAATCAGAAGGTTGGCAGGTTTGATCCTCCCTGCCTTTAAGCAAGATACTGAACCCCAAATTGCTCCTGATGCTGTGCAGTGATATGTGAATATGAATGAATGAAGGAGTTAGTTTCTGTTTTGCTGTGAATACGTGTGAATGGGTAAATGTGGCATGTAGTGTTAAAGCACCGTGAGTGGTCAGAAGACTAGAAAAGGCGCTATACAAGTACAGTCCATTTACAATTTACCATTTTACCACAAGATCCAAGATTTCTGACGGCCGTGATGGAGGCCAGGGTAACACCATCAAGAGTAACAATATCTTTAGATAATAAGTCTCAGAGGTGTTTGGGGCCAAGTACAAGAACTTAAACTTTGTCTGAGAAAATCCAGTTATCCAGGTTTTTATGTCCTTAAGGCATGCTTGTAATTTAGCCAATTGATTAATTTCATCAGGATTGATCGATAGGTTACACTGGGTTAAGTTAATGGAGTGATTCCTAATAATGCTGCCTAAAGGATACATATATATGGTGAATGAAATTGTTCTAAGCACAGAACCTTGTGGAACTCTGTGACTAACTTTGGTGCATGGAGGATTCATCATAAACATGTACAAACTGATAAAGCACTTATTAATGCATTCTGCATGACTGTGTTCTACTATCCCATTGTCTAAGTCTCAATTACTGCTTATTGATAGTACGTAAGAAGTTTGTTTACATGAATTATAACCTTTTCTTGCTGCTTTTTTTCAAATTATAATATGGAGGTCAGATTTAGGAAGCTCAGAATAGGTATTACAATACAAACACATTGACTTACAGTCATGGAGTCCAGTGGTTCCCAGTCCTTTTCCTTACATTTTCTTATACCCTGTAAACCAAGAAGGCCTCATGACCATCAAACTTTTGCGACCCCCAGGTTGTGAACCAGTGTTGAGATCCCAGTCTCAAAAAACATATGAACCAATACCTCCTCATGCTTGTTGTCTTAAAAAATTTGACCAAATTGTCTACAATTTCTGTGGAGCTCTGGGTCGCTGGATTACACACATGGACAATATTATAGGTACAAATTCCTTCCAATCACGTTAAAAACAATATTTTGATGAAGTAGTTTTCTTTTTCCAGCCAAACTTCTGCTCCACATTCCATTATTCAGCACTAATAGAAGAAAATAAAAACAACCCCAGGTACCTTTTCAGCACTGTAGCCAGGCTGACAGAGTGTAACAGCTCTTTTGAGCCACATATCCCCATGACCTTAAGTAGCAACAATTTCATGAGCTTCTTTTATAATAAAATTACTACTACTAGAGACAAAAATAATCACCAAATGCCCTCAACAGGTATCACTGGCTCTCCAAGTTCAGGAACTTTAATGTAAAATCAGATATAATGTCGATCTTCATCAATTTCAATAATTTCTTCATTGAAGCCATCAACCTGTCTGTTGGATCCCATCCCAACTAGGCTGCTTAAAGAAGTCGTACCCTTAATTGGCACTTCTTTACTGGATATGATCAATCTTTCTTTTGTCAGGATATGTACCACAGTCCTTTAAAGTAGCTGTAATTAAACCCCTTCTTAAAAAGCCCACCTCTTGACCCAGGGGTTTTAGCCAACTATAGACCGATTTCTAACCTCCCTTCCCTCTCTAAGATTCAGGATATGTACCACAGTCCTTTAAAGTAGCCGTAATTAAACCCCTTCTTAAAAAGCCCACTCTTACTCTTAGCCAACTATAGACCAATTTCTAACCTCCCTTTCCTCTCTAAGATTCTAGAAAAAATACTTTTAGGCAACTATATACCGATTTCTAACCTCCCCTTCCTCTAAGATACTGGAGAAAGTAGTCGCCAAACAGTTGTGTGACTTTCTACATAATAGCTTATTTGAGGATTTTCAGTCAGGATTTAGAACTCATGACAGCACAGAGACAGCTCTGGTTAAATTTAATAATGACCTTTTGATTGCTTCCGACAATGGACTTGTCTCTGTACTTGTATTATTAGATGTTA
>JAGRRF010006209.1:29061291-29074274 GCA_019097615.1 Morone chrysops
CTGTACCAATAGAAAATGTAGCATATTGAAGGTCTGCTTGCATTTTGTCCCCTGTGTAGGAGGGTCGACACTGTTTATTGAGACCTCACTGCGCCGTCCCTCTGGAGGAGAGGATTCAAAAGGAGAGGGGTCACTGGAGGTTACAGGTTAGTCAGGAAGGCCAGCAACTGAGAAGCTCTGCAGGGTGGAAGTCAGTCTGCAGGGTGGAAGTCAGTCTGCAGGGTGGAGGTCATTCTGCAGGGTGGAGGTCTGAAACTGTACAGAAAGCATATTACAGATGTTTGTGCTCCTCTGCAGGTCAGCTGGGTGATGTGATGAAGGAAAGTGCAAAGATTGCTTCAACCTTTGCCAGAACCTTCCTGATGACCAAAGAACCAGAAAATCACTTCCTGGTCAACTCCCACCTGCACCTGCATGTTCCTGAGGTAACCATGGCAACACAGTACTGTAAATAAATTACTTATTGATTGATTAATTTACCTTTTCTGTTTTAAATTTTCTTCTAAATAGTATGCAAGAGAAGGAACATTTTATTTGTTTGAAAATGTCCTTAATAAAATACACTGTGGCTAATTCTCATTCCTGTATGTTAAATTGTCATTTGTTTTTAGGGGGCGACTCCAAAAGATGGACCAAGTGCTGGCTGCACCATTGTCACAGCCCTGTTGTCCTTGGCAACCAATCAGCCAGTGCGTCAGAATGTAGCAATGACTGGTGAAGTTTCACTGACTGGCAAAATACTGCCAGTAGGTGGAATCAAAGAGAAAACTATTGCTGTAAGTAGAACACACACTAGTGTTGGGCAGTATGACCAACATTTGTATCATAGTATTTTTTTTAAGATCTTGGCGGTTTCCCTGTAATATTTCTTATTAGGGTTTCTGTTTTTTAATAATTACATTTTTATTGTGCAAGCTGCTTACGTAGTAAAAACAGAACTCCAGGTCCAGTGTGTAGGATTTAGTGGCATCTAGTGGTGTAGTTGCAGATCACAACTCCATCACCTCACCCTCCCCTTTCAAGTGCAAAGGAGAAACTACGGTGGCTGCGAAATGCACGAAAAAAAGGTGAACACCCCTATCTAGAGCCAGTGTTTGGCTTGTCTGTTTTGGGCAACTGTAGAAGCATGGCGGACTCCATTGAAGACGACCCACAGTGTCTGTAGCTATAAAAGGCTCATTCTAAGGTAACAAACGCACAACAATTCTTTTTTTCAGATGATTATAGACTAAAAAAAACACAGAATTAAAATTTATGACAATAGAGCCTCCGAAATGTTACACACTGGACATTTGCCAACAATTTTAACATCTTTTAATCTTTTGGAAACAAAATATTTTAAAATACTATAAACCGACATATAATACTCAATTGTAGTTTGGTGGGTGACAGTACACAGCAGTCTTCACAGAAGCTCATGTATGATGTCACAGCCTCTGTGTACTCATCTAGACTGTCAGTAGCAGTTCTAAAAATTCGACAGCTTCACCGTTTCACTTCTTTTATACCCTCACAACAGGTCCACACAGCTTTACTTCTGTCTGTATGAAAGAATTAGGTGGACTGACGGCTGTGGCTCAGAGGCAGAGCGGGTCGGCCCCCAATCAGAAGGTTGTTGGTTCAATTCCCGCCTCCTCCTGGCACGTATCGAAGTATCCTTGAGCAAGATACTGAACCCCAAATTGTGTGAATGTGTGTGAGAGGGTGAATGTGGCACGTAGTGTAAAAGTGCTTTGAGTGGTCGGAAGACTAGAAAGGCGCTATACAGGTACAGGTCCATTTACCATTTACCATTTATTAAAGGGCAACTCCATACAATGTCTGGTGACCTGTCCAAGTTGTACCCTGCCTCTTGTCGTGTGTCAGCTGACTCCAAAGGTTAAGCAGTTCTAGCTAATGGATGAAATTAAATTATCTAAAATTAAAAATGTTCAAAAATCATTCCATTTTATCTTGATATGATGATGATATAAACAGACAATGTATTAAATGTACAGTATGTAATTTCTGCCACTCAGGAGGTTTCTACTGGGAGCCCCATTATCCACAGATGTTTCTTCTTCTCCAAAACAAACAGACTTACTGATTAAAAAGCAGCTCCGCCTTTAAAAATCACTGTTTCTCCCACACTGTTGGGCAGAGAAAGGACGTCCCGAAGGGGGGGCTAACGTTAGCTCAGCTTGTTTTTCTGATAACTTAAGATCCATGACTAAAATCCTTCATCTGGTTCAAATCTAAAGTTAAAAAGCACTAAGATCTAAACAGTGGATGGTAAAGATGTGGCTTCAGACTGAATAAAAAGTCAATGTATGGCAGCTTCTGGCAGAGAACCACAAAGGAGATATGAAATGACAGATTTCTCTGAGTTTGAACATTGTTGGAAACATTTGGAATAATGTAAGTACACAACTCAACTACATATAGAACATAGGTCTAGAGTTTATAGGTATTTGGAAATGTTACATATTGGAGCTTTAAAGGTCACTGGTATGATTTAGGACAGTTGGCAGAATGTGGCAGAAATGTGTTGTAATATTCATCCTCCTCCTTACACACTCCTGCATACTCCTCTAGTTACACTTACACAACACCCTTTCATACATCTACAACACTCCCACCAACAAACAAAATCTAAGTAGATTATATTACAATCATAAAGTTTGTTGGATTTGTCTTGTGTTAATGTCTGTAGATTTTAGTAATCATTCAGACACAACAGACATTACAGTCCCTACCCCACTGCTGTCAGGGCAAAAAATATACTTGTTTTTGTAGTCACTTCAAAGTAATTTTGAAACCAATTTCAAACTGGATTTTCTTGTCCCCTCAGGCCCGTCGTGCTGGTGTGACCTGCATCATCCTGCCAGCTGAGAACAGGAAGGACTTCTCTGACCTGCAGGACTACATCACCCAGGGCCTGGAGGTCCATTTTGTGGATCACTACAGTCAAATATACCCTATCGCTTTCCCACAGACCCAGTCGTAACCTGCTTCCAACTACAGTGATGAAACAAAGCCAAGATAGACTAGGATTTGGGACTACAAAACCCAGACCCTGTTTGTTGACACATGACACTGATAACACTGTAATTCTGGGTGTAGTTAGTAAAATCCCCCTATTGCTTTTTGACTGATTCAGTCAATGCAGGTGGGACTCTGAGGTCCTGCTGTTGAAACTTTCACTATGTTGTTCCAGAATCATTCGGGGGAAATATAATTAAGTTTCAACCACCACAGGTCCCCCGAATATACGAGGACCGCCACGTGCTAAAGGACAGCATCACTAGACTGAAAGCATGCAGCCGACTGTGTACGCAGTGAAATAATGGTGGTGATGAACACTGACCTGTCATTACAGAATATGTCGTCTTCGATGGGTAGAGGTTGAGGCGGCAACTTTGCTGCCGGGCAGCTTCTTTATCCACAGTTTTCGACACACAGGACTGTGGATGGACTCTTTAAGAGATTTCTTATATTGTTTTATATTATTATTGGACAGATGTGATGATGATGAAATAAATTAAATTATAATCAGATCTTCTGGCTTCTGTTATCTGTTCTAATCAAGCTATGAACAGATTTTGAATTGACACAACCAAGATGTCATCCAATTGTCTAGACTGTTGGTTGTTTTCAAAAACGAAAAGGGTGCACAGCATGATCAAAAATACAGAAAATAATCTAATCATTATATTTGTTTATCTGTATTCTAGGTGTTTTTTGTTGGACATTCTATATTAGGAATACCCCTTTGAGATGTACCATCTTGTTTTCAATGAAGTCCTTGACAAAAGTACCATACACACAGTTACACAAAACATTTGACAAAAATATCAGCATACAATTAAACCGAATTTGACAAAAAGCAAAACATACAAAGATGAAACAAAAACGACAAAAAAGCAGAACAACAGAAATATAGAAAACAAAGCAAAAGGGGAAAAAAAGTAAATATCAAGACAAAATGAGAAGATCCAAACAGCATGAAAATGGATCATTCATTCATAGTTTAGAGAGGTGGTATTGATGTCATTGAGAGCGGGGGGTGGGGGGAGCTCTTGGATGTCCCTATGGTAGATACAAAATGATACATTTCTCCTAAACTTCCCCCTAGGGTGTTAATGCTACCCTGGCTAAGCTGTTTCACTGTAAATGCATTATGCTGGTGCCCCCCAACAGCCGTCACTGCTGAAATAGATTACATTATATTTGATTGCGTTTTTTCCGCACACTAACTGCAACACATAGACCAAACCTAAATGTAATACCCATTTATAATTTTGTGTTAATGCTTTTATTGTGAATGAATCGGGGCGGAAGTATTCTGTTGTTACTGCTGGCAAAACACAGCTAATTGACTCTGTGGTCCTCAGGAGCATCAGCGTGGGCTGTGAGGTTGAGGGGGTGCGCTGGAATAAAGGGGTGAGAGAACAGCTGGATGCTGGGATTTAACACAGACTCCTCGGTCTCCCAGCGGTTTCCAGTCGGTGCTGCGGGATCTACCGTCCGACCTGCCGCTGGTTGACGCTCCCTGTCTTTTTGCAGCGGTCCTTCTGTTCGAAGGATGCGACGGGCCCGCGGTGCTCTGCGCACTGTGGAAACAACAACCAGCTTCTGTTCTGCCTCTGAATGCCCGGACCCCCATCATCTGACGATAACAACCCCCTATCGTTAGGATCAGAGCAGAGGGGATTAGAGGGCGTCGTACAGAGACATCACTGTCTCCTCCATTCTTCCTCAGCAAGGTATGAACAACAATAAGACGTCGTTGGCTTTATTCCTCATCTGTTTGTACACACACATCTGAGAAGTTGTTGTGCTGTAGAATTTTACACACTGAACTCAGGTAAATACTAATATATGTAGGCTACAGTGCTGGGATCAGATGTTGTTTACTGTTATTGTGTTGTGGTGGGCTCAGTCCGTTATGGTGTCGTGGCCTACAGCAGCTGGATATTGAACCGCTCCAGTGATCCCTCAAACGGCACATGACTTTATTGTATCGGGCCCGAACCACCGAGACTGGAAGGGACTGTAAAGGAATGCAGAAACATCTGCATACAATTCATTAAATGCTGAAATTAGTTCATATTCTGGCAGTTGGGGCGCCAAAAATATTGTAAAACAACAGAAAATAACTGACTCGCATAAATACAGTAAGTTTCTATAATTAATATACAGTTTTTAGCTTTTCTTTAAATCTTTTCTAATTTGTTTTTTTAATGTTTAAAGATATCTACACATGTAAAAACAATGAAATTACCTATAAATACAGGCGAACATTGATATAATACAAATAATAAGGCTTACATTTTCAGAAGAGTGCTGTTATTATTTGATTTTTCTTATTTTAATCTGAATTTGCTGCCATTACAACATACTTCCCTTCTGAAGTTATAGAACTGCAATAAAAGTCACCATCTGTGAAATGACAGTAACCATTGCTGTTTTCACTGATAAAAACTGTACTGTTTTGAAAGTGCTTATACATTGATAAAATAAAAATGTATGTGTAATGTTTTTCTTGTAAAAACCTCCATAATTATACAAGATGTCTGTCAATAAACAAACAAATGTAAAATTTCAGAACCGTTACTTTCTTCTTTACTGTTGTCACTAATTTTACATAATTTTAGAAATGTATTAACAGTGTTAAACATGAATTGGTAAATAGATTGGTAAATGGATTTTAACTGTCTTTTTATGTGAAACAATATTTTCTTTAAATAAGTAGTAATGTCATGATTATGTACAGTTATTTTACATGTAAATTCACAGGGCATTTTTGTAATGGTATTAATATTTCAGTGTATTTAAAAAGTACAGAAAAATACAGAAAAAATCAGTAAAATCCTGTAAACTTACAGATTTATTGATTTATTTATTGTGTAAACTGGGCACTTTTATCAGGTAGCCTACAATCTTAGCCAAACATTCTAGTTTCTTATGTTCTGTTTTTGTATATTTCATTTAAAGCCAGACTAATATGAGATTTCACAGTATATTGAATCATAACTCTTATCTTGATACGTATCATATCACTAGATTGTATGCACAGCCTTAATATTGTCAACCAATTCTAGTTGACGTTGTTTAGAGCTTCTCTTTAATGTTGTGTTGCTTGCCACAGTATTGTAAATTAAAGCGTACTCTGCTGGTTACTTTTGCAGTGACACCAGTATTTTAGTATTTAAGTAATTATTTCTGCATTACTGGAACAAAACTGTTTTCACATCGGCCCATATTGGATAACATATGCTGATAAGATACCAATATGTCTGTGATAGACCAATATTGGCCGATAATATTGGGTGACCGTAATATTGGTCAAGTTCCAATTAAATCATATGTTTATGATTGAGGTCATAGGTATAAGTGGTGTTGTAATGAGGTATTTGTTTGTATTTTTCTCTCCTACCAATTTACCTACATGAGGGGGACTGAATATTTGAAACAGCGCTCAGCACTCATAATGCAGTCCAGTAAAACACCACCACTACCAATACAGTGTAATAAAATGAACATTATAGGCATCATAAAAGTAGACTTAATGGCAGAACACTAGGGTCACATTAGACTGTACAGGTAATAAAGTGGTCACTGTGTATTTAACATGAAGATAAATTATCAAATGAAGGACAAATAAAGTCATAATAAAAAAGAAAGTAGTTAATTCTTTAGTTCTTCATGCCAGTTGTTGCTCATGCTTGAAGCTGTATTCTAGATATACATTTTTGATACATTTATTTAAAATACTTAAATTTTGTTAATTCTTCCCAAATTTCAGATGTTACTTTGTAGGTCTCATTGTACCCTGTAATAAGAGAATAGGTACACAGTAATTAAAAGTGCCAACAGTGTATATTCTTCAAACATTGTCACGCCATTGTTCCCCAGCACATCTTGAGCACGTACTGTACTGGTACAATGGTATGCTGATAGTACATAAGTAAATTACACTGTAAATGACTGTAAAAAAAAAAAAAAAACACTGTAAATAATCAGGAGTGTTGCTAAAATGTTTCTAAAACAGCAATAGAATCCTTCAGTGAGCGATGCTGTGCAGGTTTCCAGCTCTGTGACAGACAATGAAAAAGCCTTGATGATGGATCCGTATATGCAAGTCAATGCCTCATATCAAGGATGGTTCCCATGGTGACAGTGATTCACTGACTTATACGAATGTAGTGGTGTTATTGGTGCCGGATTGTTATAATGAGTGTATTCCTCTGCAAAGACATAATCCCCTGTGGAGCTGCTGTTACAACACACTTCCTTTCTGGCTTGATAGGATTCATTTGTTCACAGTCTGAGGTATTTTCTGCACCTCGACGGTGTGAGCCAAACAACTGACAAATCTTAAGCTCTGTCAGAACTGTATTTTGGGAAATTATTATTATGATTATTATTATTATTATTATTATTATTATTATTATTATGGGAAATAGTTTTATGTATTGATGATATGGTTGATGGTTACAATGTTGCTTTAATGTTGTACCCAAATGTAAACCGTGTGAATCGTGTTGGAGTACCATTTTGAAGCCTTGGGTTATGGCAATATGGCTGTCGACATGTTGTTATTTTGGAGTCAGCTGCAGTGACGTAGTGCAAGTTAGTTATGCTGTTTAATTTGGACCCGTCCGTAGCAGGAAACAATGGTGGCTCACCTGGTCACACACACTCTCGAATTAATTCAATTCAATTCAATTTTATTTGTATAGCCCCAATTCATAACAGAAGTTATCTCAGGACACTTTTCAAATAGAGCAGGTCTAGACCAAACTCTCCTTCGACATTTACAGAGACCCAACAGTACCACCATGAGCAAGCACTTGGCAACGGGGGCAAGGAAAAACCTCGGACAGACATTTACAGAGACCCAACAGTACCACCATGAGCAAGACCTTGGCGACGGGGGCAAGGAAAAAGAGTACCACCATGAGCAAGCACTTGGCAACGGGGGCAAGGAAAAACTGCCTTTTAACAGGCAGTAACCTCGGACAGACCCTTCGGCTCTAGGTGGGTGGTCATCTGCCTTGACCAGTTGGGAGGGAGGAGAGAGAGAGAGAGAGAAACAGAGAGAGACAGACAGATGTACAGCAACAACAGTAGCAACAACTACATTAATAGTAGTGACCGATGACAATCATGAAAAAGAAGATGAAAAGAATTACAGATCAACAGTACACAAATATATATATATATTTATATTTATAAATTATATAAGATTTACTCTAAATGGGACCATAATTTACTAAATGAACAGCATGCTGTATGGAAGAAGACTAAAACTAGAGAGTGAGACCATAAACTCATCAGGAAACTGTTCACTGAGCTCATAAATCAAGTGAGAACTATGGCTTAAAGGCATGTGTAGCAAAGTTAGTGCTAAACTTCAGCAAGTCAGCAGTGCTAGCTATGATGTGTTGGGAAGTTGGTCTTTGAGATACTCTTGTTATAAATATTATGTGCTACACTGAGTTGTAGTTGTATGGCTTAAGCCAGTTTGCTGTTGCCAACGTGTGCCTATGAGTTCAATCAAACACAACTCTTGTTCTGGTGATTATTCTTAGAGTGTGATCAAGTATTTAAAATACTGGTACAATAAGTTGTTTTCAGGCTATGTTTTTGTAGGAGCTGCTACATTGACAGTTGCTACCAGGATTACATGCACAGTCTATTCTTGGGATTGCTTGTGTGATTTTTGATCATGACTCACATGTCTGTTCACTGTGCTCTCCTCATCCTCAGTCCTTTCTGTTGGTGTGATGGCTGTGTTGCTGGTACTTCTTCTATCCGTGCTCCTTCTCGGCCTTCACACTCCTAGTCGAGCATCTCCTTCCTGTCCTGTGAGCTGTCGCTGCTACAGCCTTACTGTGGAGTGTGGCTCCACCGGCCTGAGGGACATCCCCAAACACGTTCCTCAATCCACACAGGTAGGTTTATTGTACTGTTACACCAATTTTGATTGAAACAACAATGAAATACATTCTCCATGATTCTTTGACACATTCACTGTGTGAGGAAGGTGCAGCGTCCCAGTACAGGTTATTGACCAGAACCACACATATGTCTTCAATTCCAATGCCACAACCTCATTCCTTCTGCACAACTGTGAACAAGTGTAAATTTTGCATAATACACAAGAATACAAATAAACACAAGAAATGTGTAGGGTAGTGACAGGACAAGATGTCAGTTTGGCAGTGCCACTGCAGGCCTAGGGCTCATTCCTGCTGGTGTAATTGGCCCTGAGGGAGGTGATGAATGGTGTAAGGAGGGTTACTTGCCCACTGCTGCACTTCCATGCCATTTGTGCCAAAGTGTCTGAAGCTGGTCCAACCAACAAAGCTTTGGCATCCTCTTCAGAAACTATACTCTATAGAGGGTTGTCTACATAGAAGTACTTCAAGACTGACTGACTGACTGACTAAATCACCAGGTTGAGATGTGTTTATGGAGTGACAACTGTAGAATTGTTATATATATACAGTAGATATAGTATGTAGTCATATACTGTATAGAATGAGTGCTTCTCACCCTATACAGTAAGGCATAACTGCTTTGGGGCTTTTCTCAAACTAAACTCTCCCCTTCATATTTTTCCATCTTGTTTTCTGTCCATCCAGACCATCTTCCTCCAGGACAATGTGATTGGTCAGATCCGTCGACAGGATCTAACTCTGCTGAGGCACCTGCACTACTTGTACCTGCAGGTAACAAACGGCTGGACATAAAGAACTGGTTTTGAATCAGAACCAGGGATTTGTTATTTAGTTACTGATGCCACAATGCAAAGTTTGGACCTGCAGAGTTTTTGTCTACATCACATTGTACCATGTATGCATTTATATATTGTATGTATTTTATATTTTGTGGCAGAGAGGGTTGTGCACTGATTGCAGGGTTTGTGGTTCAACCCACCTCCTCCTATCAACATGTTCAAGTGTCCTTGTGCAGAATATACTGAACCCTAATTTGCTCACCAGCCAGAGATGCACAAACCAGTGCATCTCCTGGCTGGGGGGTTCTGTCAGGAACAGCATCCAGTGTAAAAAGCCTGTGCAAAATCCAATATGCGTATCATCAGACCTACAGCCAAACCCCCACAGGGAGCAAGCCAAGCTAAGCTTCACTGTAGTGATACAATACAGTGATTATGTGTACGTCTATGTAATTACTGCTCCAGAAATGTTTAAATGTGAGAGAGGAAGTCTTATTGACGCGACAAAGGCTTTCATGCAGCAGGTACAGTATAAGAATGCAGCGTGTTTGCTATTTCACATGCATGATGCCCCAGAATCACCTACTGCTAGAGGGTAATAACATTTACACTGCAGCCCCATACCAACAAACTGTGATGTACTGTGTGTTCTGACACCTTTTTGTCAGAACCAGCATTAACATTTTCAGGAGTTTGAGCTATAGTAGGTCGTCTGTTGGATCGGACCACACGGGCCAGCCTTCACTCCACACGTGCATCAGTGAGCCTTGGCTGCCCATGTTGCCAGTTCACCATTTTTCCTAAAAATGCTATCATTTTGAGAATATTCAGAAAACATATAAATAGTTTATCCTAATATAAAGGTCTAAACAAGAACCACCACTGAAATAATACAAATAATACCATAAAAAACAAAAGAACATATGCTTACTTAGTTGTATACACAGATTAACAGACACTCAGACAGTTTACATTATACCACTCAGTTAACACTTAGTCCAGGTAACCCACTCTGTGTACCCACAAGTTTAAGCTTTTATTGTATGAACTAATCCCTATACTAATAATAACATGTTTTTCAGATTTCTTTCTGTATTCCTTGTTTGAATGCACTACCAGCTGTACTCTATTCTGGTCCAAGTTTGAGGACCACAAAATTTGATTGATTTTAAGGGGTGTAAGGAAACTTAAGAAATATACACGATAGCCCTATATAACAGTATTTCATTAATTTCTGTAAATAATGGATTATTAATTAAATTCTAACTTTGAACACAACACAAGCTATGTTCACAGAGCCTTCACTCTCTGATAAACAGCTTCGTCCTGCATTACAAAAGTTTAAACTGCAGTGGCCATGGGTTCGAATCTGACCTGTGGCCCTTTGCTGGGTGTCATCCCTTGTCTATCCCCCCTTTCCTGTCTATCTTCAGCTGGCCTATCTAACAAAGGCAAAAAGCCCCCAAAATATATTATGTTTAAAAATAAATAACATTTTTGACATCCAAAGAGATAATAGAACAATGAGAAGACAACACTGAATTTCTTTGTTGAAAAAAAGTCCATTAAGTATGATTGTTAAATATTGCTAAATATACATAATAAAGACATACAATTGTATAAAAAATATCAGTAAAACCAATATGCGATCAATATAACACAAAAGGCTTTCTACAACCTTTTCACATATACAAAACAGACTTTGATGTGTAAAATCCCCTTAAGTAGAAATAAAAATCATTGATATCTACATGTTTTGATTTTTAAATGGACAAAGAGACGGATGAGTTCCCTTCTGTTATTCTCTGTGGGTGAGAAATAAATTCTAACCAAGATGGAATCAAATGGTTTTCAATGTAGTGCATTAGCAGCATCAGTAGTAGAATCTGCAGTTCCTGCAGTTTGGTCGTCTTATCATGCTCCTCCTCCTCCAGAACAACACAATCTCAGCAGTGGAACCTGGCTCTTTCCAGAACCAGGGTCAGTTGTTGGAGCTGGCTCTGAATGGGAACCGGATCCACCTGGTGACAGCTGACATGTTTCAGGGACTCGAACATCTTCGCATTCTTTACCTAGCAGGAAATGACATCACACGCCTGCTGGACTACACCTTTCGTGGCTTACAGGTAAGACACATTAAAGCATATGTGTGAAGTCGATTACATTTCACTGTTAAAGCTATGCAACATACATTCTCTGCAGTTGCCTTCATTCATACGTGAGGCTCCATTGATGATATGTATTATTTCCTCCATGTCTCTGCAGCGTCTGCAGGAGCTCCATTTGCAGCACAACAGTTTAGAGATGTTAGCAGACCAGGCTCTAGTTGGTTTGTCTTCCCTGGCTCTCCTGGACCTGAGCAGAAATAATCTTCACACCATTGGCCCGGTGTCCCTGCGACCTCTGGTCAGCCTGCAGGTGCTGCGCATCACAGGTGAGACTGGAATGTTGATATATTGACATACATGTATAAAACATTAGGAATGGTTCTGAGAAAACTTGGCTGGAGAACTTTGACAATCATGTTTGTTTTTTTTGCTTTTCTAAAACACTATTGTATACACGGTAACAACAATTTACAACCAATTTAAGGGTTTAATTAAAGCGCTGTTCAGAAAGATTGATGCCAGATTGAAGGCAGACTGATAATATTGAATCAACCAATTTGCATTATTTCTGAAGTTATTCCGTATCCTCCTGAGACCCAGAAGAAAAAAGGTTTTTATTTTATTTACTTTTCCACAAAAAGTACTGCAACCTCTACTTTGCAAGTCACCCAGAGGCCTGGTGGTCTCTTGTGGCAGCCAGATCAAAGCAATGCAGGATGGTGTTAAACTTGTTTTAAAGGACATTGGACAAGGCTGATCATGCAGTAGCAGAGATCAAAATATATAAAAAAATGTTTTAAATATGGTTCAGAATGTAAGGAAGCAAGTGCCACTGTCCTACAAAGGACATGGGTTAAAAGTTTTATTTTGAAAGGCTTAGAATTTACATACAGTACATTTCTAAAATCTTGATATTATACACAGTAGTTGAGACTCCTTATGAAGAACAGAAAGAATATATCTGCATAGATTTAATTTGCACCAGATTTAGGCCACATCATCATCAACATACTTGTCCCCTTCTGCGTCTGTATCTGTACATAAGTACAGTCATACAGCTTTAAAGTTTTTTTAATAAAACATTCAGAATGTAAGTAGACTTGTCGTTATGCCATCAAGGACAATCTGCCTCTCTTCCTCCACATTCA
>JAGRRF010006209.1:29074284-29087837 GCA_019097615.1 Morone chrysops
TCCTTTGGTGAATGTTGAGCTCATGTGTCTGAATGTGGGTTTGCATTGTACTCAAAGGCAGTTTTCACCTCATTTTCTGTGGAGTGAACTGGAGGAAGAGAGACCTTGTAGAGCAGCTGAGAGTGTGAAGCACACACTGCAAATTTCACTGCAAATGGCTGCAATGGCTTGTCATGGTTAGGAACCACATGGATAATAATTTCTGCCTCACTTCAGTTCTCTGTTTCCTGAAGTTTTAAATATGGTTCAAAATGTAAGGAAGCAAGTGCCACTGTCCCACAAAGGACCTGGGTTAAAATTAGTATTTTGAAAGGCTTAGAATATACATACAGTACATTTCTGAAATCTTGATATTATATACAGTAGTTGAGACTCCTTATGAAGAACAGACAGAATATATATCTAATATCTAATGTATCTGCATAGATTTAATTTGCACCAGATGTAGGCCACACCGCCCTGTGTGTTCACTCACACATGCCTCAATTAAACTGCATGCATGGTGTTTGAAATAAAGGCCTCAGTGTCATGTCCCTCACAGAGGACAAATATGAATTGCTGGGTCTGAGGAGGTAAATGCATTTCTGTCTCTTTCTGTGGTTACTTTTATTATTAGCCATTCATAACCCTCCTGTACATAAATACATATACATTCCTTATATACCTTATTTATTTATCACAAAACATCATCTTTCAGTACACTGAAATGTCTTCCTACCACCACCAATGGCTAGGACCTGGACTGGTTCAGCATCAATGGGTTCCAACCTAACCCCCTGTCCTCTGCTCTGCTGCAGACAATCCGTGGCGCTGTGACTGTGCTCTCCACTGGCTGAGGAGCTGGATTGACGAGGAAGGTCAGCGCCTACTCAGCTCTGCAGAACGTCGGCTGGTCTGCACCGAGCCGCCGCGCCTCTCCCACCTAAGCCTTGTGGAGGTCCCCCTCAATAGCCTGGTTTGTATCCCTCCGCTGGTGCAGCTGGAGCCCAGGAGGCTAGCTGTGCGCCTAGGAGAGAGCCTCAGGGTGTCCTGCCATGCCTCCGGTTATCCTCGGCCACAGGTAGGGATGACTTACATGACATCACCTGAAGGTTACTCATTCACTGTATTTACGATGATTCATACAATGATTTAGTTGCCTTTGTTTAAGTCTTGTCTTCCGTTCCAAAATGCCACTACCCACTTGGGGCTAATAGTAGGAAAAAAACATCCCAATCCTTGCCTTCCTTCACTGGCTCTTCATTGCCTATAAGCCACAATGCAGCCTAAAATCCCCTGGCTGTTCCATACTTGTATGATCAGTGGTGACCAGGCCATTACATTCCTTGTCCCCTTCTGCACCTGTATCTGTACATAAGTACAGTCATACAGCTTTAAAGTTTTTTTAATAAAACATTCGGAATGTAAGTAGACTTGTCGTTATGCCATCAAGGACAATCTGCCTCTCTTCCTCCACATTCACCTCTTCCCTGTTATTATTAGCCATTCATAACCCTCCTGTACATAAATACATATACATTCCACATTCCAGTTTTCACCTCATTTTCTGTGGAGTGAACTGGAGGAAGAGAGACCTTGGAGAGCAGCTGAGAGTGCGGAGCACACACTGCAGCTGCCACTGTGAAATTTCACTGCAAATGGCTGCAATTGCTTGTCATGGTTAGGAACCACATGGATTTTGATAGTGATATGTACACTGTATACCATATAGTGTATATATACAGGAACTGTTACAAAACAGTAGCCTTCAAATGTGTTCAGTTGATGATGATCACTTAATGTCAAGTTTTCAAGTTGTCAAATACAGATGCAAGTGGTGTTCTGTTATTTGCAGTCAGCAACTCCACCGCTAGGAATTCACATTATAGTTACTACCACTGACCATACACAGTTACTAATTTCCACCTAGTCTTGTTTGATTATTTATGTGATGATAACCTTAAGAAGAACACTGATCATTAAACAGTAAATATCTTTGCAGGTGACCTGGAGGAAGGCGTCCCAGGGAAAAGTGGTGCTTTCTCCCAGAGGCCTGGTTCAGGAGCTGGGTGCTGGAGGAGGTGCAGTGGGCAGAGCAGAGGAGCCCTCAGAGGAAGGCAGAGTCAGTCTGCAGAAGACTGAAGGCGAGCGCTTTGACCCCGACACTGGCAGTGGAATGCTGTTCCTCAGTAATGTGACTGTGGCTCACGCAGGTTTCTATGAATGTGAAGCCTGGAACGCAGGAGGCGTGGCCAGAGTGACCTTTCAGCTTGCCATCAACTCATCCACTTCCTCCTCCTCCTCTTCCTCCTCCATCTGGGCCTCGTGGTCCCAGGTGTCTTCGCCATACTCCCCCGCCTGGCCCCGCCTAAGGAACCACGGTCCTGCTTGGGGCTCAGATGTGAGCCGGGAGCCCCTGTACGCTCTGGGCAGCATGGCCTTCAGCGCTCTGGGAGCTGCTACCCAGACTGCCATCGCTGTGGGCATCTCTCTGCTGGCTCTGACTGCTCTGCTGCTGGTTGCCATGATCTACAGCCGACATCACCAACGAGACAAGGAAGCTGATGGAGCTGAGAAGGTGTGTGTGTGTGTGCCCCATTTTTAAAAGGGACCTATTATGCTAATTTTTATTGCCTGAGACTTTACTAGAGTAGCTTTGCATGATTTACTCTTTAAAAACAACATTATTATTTATCTTATTCTGCCCTTCATGCTGCTCCTCACTTCATCCTCTGTCTGAAAAAACTCTAAACCTTTGCTTTAGAATTGATGTCATAGCTATGATGTAAAAGAGTTCCTAAAATAAAATAATAAACCTCTGAAAGTAATATGGACCCTTTCATAACATCTGTTGGCATCCAGTACAAACTCACATCACATTCAATGAGGTAATTTTTTGCCAAACTTTCAAAGTTTGAATGGATGGACAAATCTTCAAAGTTAATATCATCAAGCCAGAGCCAAACTCCTGAATAATGTGCCCGAAAGGGAGCATAAGAAAATTAGACAAGGGTGATTCTGGTTTCCTGTAGCTCGCATCATTCTTACTAAGTCGAATCAAGTGGACAGGATGATATGCATACAGCTAAGGCAAGGATAAGAAAGCTAAACAAAGACATATTTATTATATACAGGTAAGTAGCAAAATCGATATAGAATAACAAATTGACAACAACATACAGTGTAGGTAAAAGAGGTATGTGGAAATAGTGTATGTATGGCCTGTGAAATAATTTACGTTATGACCATATTGCGTCACGTTAACTCTTCATGGATTAGCACCTGGCATGCTAAAACTTTTCTTTCGTTTTATAGTGACAGTTTCAGCAATATGACAAAAAGTTATTTATAAAAGTTACCTACTGCAGCTTTAAAACCTCTAATTTTTCTGTTATATTGGATATTGCTGTACCCCAATAGTGATTAACTTGAATTTGAACCTGCAGGAGGAGAGCATCCTGTATGTGAATGACTACTCTGATGGCCCCACCACCTTTGCCCAGCTGGAGGAGTACCGTGACGAGCGCGGCCATGAGATGTACGTACTCAACCGGGCCAAGCCTGTGCTGCCCCCTGCTCCACCCACAGCCGTCTCCACCACTAACCTGGGTTGCCCCGCTCCATCTGACACCTCCAGCCACACCCTCTCCTCAGGGCCGGGCCAGAACATGAGTCCCACTCTGGTCCCCAACAAACAGCAGCAGCAGCAGCAGCAGCAGCAGCAGCAGCAGCAGGAGGGCGACATACGGACCATGAGGAGAATGGCGGGGGAGGGAGGGGAGGCTGAGCCTGTGATCACATCAGAGGCTGAAGGGATGTTTCTTAATCACACAGGCCTGTTTATGGACTCTCAGATCGCCTATGAGATCCACTGCTGAAGTGGGAAGAGGATCCACTGCAGAACACAGGGTTTGTATATGTGAGGCAGCGCATACGGCAAAAACTGTCACATCTAATCTGAAGAAAGTAAGGGTAACACACTGATTTAACACTACTATACTATACTCATCCCTGTAGAGTGATTCACTTCTACAAGGCTCATTTACTCTTATTGGAGAAGGTTTACATACCTGGCAGAGTTCACAGTCTGGTTTATTAAATCAAGCATAGAACTGAGACTTTTCAATACTGTGACACCAAAACATCAGTGGTGAGTAGATTGCCATCCCAATGCCCTACACTCAAAGACAATTTTACCTGGACTAAGGTTCATACTGAGCTGCTCACACTATTCTGTACGTGAACATTTGGGTCAACATTTATCAGAACTACTTTCATACCAAAAACCTTCCATCATCATTGCTGTACAAGAGTTCAAGAACTGAGACAAAGCTTATTGTGTTTTCCCCATACAAAATGGGGAAAGTCATGTAAACGTCCAGTTCATGAGCATGTCCCACATGCTCTAGTGTGTTTTTTTATCTGTTTGGATATGTTTTATTTAATCTGAGACTGTGCATGCTGTTGAAGGCAGTACAGTAAGTGTGGGACAGCCACAGCTGATTTTTGTAACTATTGGTTTAAACGTGAGTGGACATGTTAATCATCACAGAGACAGGATTTTAAGGGCAGGAGTCCTAATCTCCCATCATTTGCCATATGGATCAGTTTTGATCAACATCCTGTCCAGTTCCAGATACCTACAGTGAAACTCTGGGGTCTGTATTGCCCAGCAAATTCAAACTACTCTGGCTCACTCTGGATTTGCTGCCTCACTGAGCCTGACATTGGTGATACTGGTTATCATGAAGCTGGTTATCGCATGGCTCACTTACCCTGTTTTTTTTATGAGCAGGTTCACATGAAAAAGCCAGGTTTCTTAATTAGAGGCAACATCAACAGATCTTAGAAATACTCCAGCATAATATATAATATGAAATGAAGTGGGTGCTGTGGTGGCAGAAAGTAATATTCAGTGAGGTAAACAATACATAAATAAATCACAACTAAAATGTAATTATAAATATTAGGAATATAATAAGAAATATCATGTAAATATTAAAAGTGGGACCAGTATAAATTGTTGGAATTACTATAATAGCATTATTAAAACTAGAACCCAACTGCTATATTAAAACACATATACAAATAGTCTACTTGGAACAATAATGTGTGTCTGTATGATTTCTGCATTAAAATCTTTAAAAAGGCATCTACTCCCTCTGCCTCATTAAAAATTCCAGAATCTCTGAATATGCAAATTATTTTCAAAGTTTTCCTGTTGGACACAAGATGTCTTCTACTTCTCTGTAAACTCCATTCTCAGTGGATGTGCACTGGTGGCTTTAGGATTTTACATCACACTGTACAAGTTGCATACTGGACCAGGACTGACTTCCAAACTATTTGTGATGTCACAAATCATGCTGGTAGGCCCCACCCCTAAAATCTGATTTGCAATGAGCACAGAAAAACTTTACACTTTCAGCAGTTAAATGTGAAAACATCCTTGTAGTGTCAAACTCTGCACAGACAGCCATCAAACATCACACTGTGGGAACAAGAAGAAACATTGATTTCTGCGTGGACGGGGAATTTAAGGTTATTTGTTTAAGAAAGCAGCCTGAGTACCTTTGCTGAGTCATATTTGGGCAATCCACATAGAAAAGGTCTATTTTCATTCCAGCTAAACAAATTACCATCGCAGTGATCAGTAATCAGGAAATGTTTCCCTCTAAAATCTATTTCAGTCTCAAAAATGAGTAGTATTCTTCTGTTATCAAACTATTAAATAGTTAGACTGTTTCTGCTGGCAAAGCAGAGATCTGTGTGAATAAAGGTTTGAAAAAGAGAAGAAAAAGGAATGCCTAATAATCTGACTGAACTGTTGTGCTTCAATCACATCACTGACACTAAATAGAATGTTTGATCTGATTCTATTAACTCATTATATGTCTATATACACATACATATTAAACTAACTAATTGATTAAACTATGTGCATATACAATTTTTAACAAAAAATAAGTTTTCATTGCCTTCTTTTTTAACATAGTTTTAGAAAAACATAGTTTTCTAGTAATTTCTTTTGCGATTTTCACGGACACCGTAGTTTCTCCTGCACACTTCTCATTCCCAGGTTGTCAAATACAAACGCAACTGGTGTTCAGTTAATTGCAATCTGCAACTTCACTGCTAGATGCCACTATATCTTACACAATGGTTCTTTAAAACCAATTGTACAAAGAAAAATAAAATCTTCAACACAAAGAAATATTTTTGGATCCTTTGCTCGGTTTTCCTTCTTATATAATGTTCAGTGTCTATCCAGAATATCTTCCTGTAAATACAAGAAAAAAAGAGCCATTTTTCTAATAACAGAAATCTAAGGATATTAAATATCCAGTCTAAACCCCTCCAACAATGAATTGCCTGGTTACCATGGTGGTCTACCTCAGCCTAACGTGAACCAACTTCATGATATCAGAAAACCAGACAGGCCCCTAGTGTAGGTCCACTGTGGCTGTCAGAAATTTTGATATTTACACAGGACTGGAAGTTGCAGTCTTTTGTGCCATACTCCAAGATGGAAATTCATAAAGAAGCACCAATCAGATTCTAAAGGAATCACTACAGAGGACATCAGGCTCCACTTCACATATCACACCTTAATGGTCAGACAGCTGTCTACAACTGACTGAAAGGAGATGGTTTGATTGTTTGTTTTATGCTTCTTCTAAAACATGATGTACTTTGACATAATGACTAAGAAAGGACAGAGGAATGTTATTGCTTGCAGTCAGTGTTAGGAAAGGCAGTAGCGATATGAGAAAGCTGTTTGAATTCCGCATATACTGTATGGAAATGTTACAACGTGCAGAGTAGGTAGGAAAATGTGTATTTGAAAATTGCGAGAGAGCATGGGACACCAAAACTGTCCCATAATGATTTGCACCTTGCCATCTCTATATAAACAACCTGGTTTGGTGAGATTTTGGATAACTTTGGAGGCTTTTCACTGAATGTCTGTGTTCTCCAATGTCAGCCTGGATGATGGGACTGTGGTACACAATGTGTAATATAGCGCTGCAGGAACGAGTCCTAAAACCCAGAACTAAGCTAGCATTTTAGCACTTGGGTTCCATCACCACAAAGTCAATGGGTTGTTTAAATGGGTTTTTGGTTAGATGACTAAAATATGGTCTGTGGTTAACACAGGCTTTGGAGATTTTCACATTTTGTTCTACGACATAAAATACATCAGTAAATACCCCACCTGTGATATTTTTTACCCTTTACTTGTCTTAAAAAAGGCGGTTGCTAACAAGTATCTAAATGAGACTACAGAGGTTGTTGGTGAAATTAAAACACAGAGACTTATCTACTCTCTCATCTGCCTTTACAACCTCATTGTGTTTATACTTGCACTCTTGCAATCTATTCTAACTCAAACTTTACAACTTGTAGACTTTAATTACAAGATTTAATTACAAATTACAAGTTTAGTGGTGACGATATTGAAGTTATGCGACTGTGGTGTAGTTCTTTTATAGTCTAACATTAGCATTTTATTCCTGGTGAACGCATTCACACTACAAAAATATAAAAATGCAGTTTATTTGTAAAGATTATCATAAGCTTTATGATATAACTTTCATTAAGCTTCACCACAGCTTAGTTTCTGCAATAATTCAAAATCCAGTGGGAAAATTCCATTGGTTTTTTGTTGAAGGAACCAGCACGTTGCTAACCTCTACGTCATCCTTGCAACCATCCCACAGAGATTCAACACCATCTCAGACACTAGAGGTCTTCACAGGCCTGCTCAGTTGCTAAGTAACCAAGACCCATGACCTAAAACCTGAGTGCCATTAGATCTAAACTCTGCATTAGGCAGCTAATGTTTTCCTCAAGAGTTGGTGGAGATGAAAACAAATGTAAAAAGAGAGTGAATATTGGACTTACATTCATCAGGTTGGTCCAATGGGATGATAATGTTGCTCTGTGTCTGCTGGGTGTGCTAGGCAACTGTACCAACTTTTTAATGTGAGAATATGACATAATATCCTCCCAAAAAAATTTAGGCTTGTAGGCCCTACTGACAAAAAAATCAGTTGTTGCATCTTTAACTATGCACAGTTTACTAAGAATTGACCCAACTGTGTTGACTAGAAAGATGTGGCAGTGCTAGCATGCTAGAGAGTCCCAAGAGGCTCAATAGTAACATATGAAATGTTGATCTATGCTTGCTAATTGTTATTTGCCACATTTTATTATTTCCTTTCATTTAGCATAAACAAGAAGTATGTATCAGTTTTTTCTGGACATGGAGGATTTTTTTATGGCAGCCACGTCTACAGGGAAGGACATAGCATTATTAGGAATGCTTGTTAAAAGGAGTTCGGTCTAGACTGCTCTATTTGAAAAGTGTCCTGAGATAACTTCTGTTATGAATTGGCGCTATACAAATAAAATTGAATTTAATTGAATAGTCATCTAGTGTAATAGCGCTGCAGCATTACATCGCTCCTCACCCACAAATTCAATTCTCAGTCATGAATTTTCTTGAAATAAGTGTCTGTGTTAAAGAAGACCTTCAGGATGCTTTTGATAACTCTGATGTCCTCCATCATTCTAATGGACTGCAGTGCAGGCACTGTACAGGCCAACTGTAAAAACCTTGATAATGCATGACAAGTGATGAGAAAACAAAACCCAGGTCAAAAATAAACAGAATGATCATTGAAGGTTTCCACTTTATTTCACTGTCTGCTAAACTCTCTTACTTACATACAAATGAATCCATAAAATACAGATTTCCACTTTTGTCTAGCCTTCATCTCATCTGTCTGTGTCAAGTGGGTGTCCAACCTTTTAGGAAGGAATTATTAGGGCCTGAGTACTGACCGTGTGAAGGTTCTATTGTAATTGGAAGGATTCTTATTATTTTAGTAACAAATGAATCGCATATTTGGAGGCTTTCCCATGCTCGAAAACTCATAAAACGCAGTGCACATGTCAGTCGTGGCGAAAAGTTTTGTATTTTCTAGGGGGCCACTATGAGCATGGCAAAATGGCCCCTCGGGGGCCCATAAACTGTACCACCCGGGGCCCCTTTCACCAATATGCACAAAAATCGGCACACGAGTAGATCTTATCCAGACGTACAAAAAATCCAGTGGGCGCCATATCCCAAACCCAACAGGAAGTTGGCCATTTTGAATTTTGTGGTAATTTTCGGCGATTTGCACACGTCGTATTTGAACAAACTCCTCCTACGGAATTTATCAAATTATATGCGCAATCTTAAGACATTCATGATTCAAAGTTATGCTATTTATGACATTCCGTCGAACAGTGTGTCCGTTGCGTGGCGTTGAATTTCGACAATTCGCCATGAAAAAGGGAGTTATCATAACTTCTTAACTTGTTTGATAAGAGTCCCGCCCTGAACATGTCTACATGACAATATTCAGTTATAGTGATAGCGCCACCTACTGGCAACAGGAAGTAAGGGTCACATGGCAATTTTGATCTGATTTACGTGAAATTTTCATGTTGTGGTCTGCACGTGTTACGCTCGCATGTGACGTGGCCACAAAACCACACCCATTAATGCATTGCTTGTGGAATCCAGTGAACTTCCATTACAGTTAAGGAGAACTACGTTATCACTTACATACTGGATCAGAATTCAGGGAAGAGAAACCAGAAATATGGTTTCAGTGGTTCTCCAGAACTGTTGGGGATATACAACTTTTTCAGGTCGAGGTTTTGGATGGCACATAAACAATAAAGTTAAACAGTATAAACTAGACACTATTCAACACAGTCCAGCAGTTATCATCAGTAACATTCCACCATGGTTATTTCCACAACTAAAAGTTAATCTACAAATATTAGAAAAGAGAAGAGATTGTTCAGCTAAGAACTTTGATATTGGGAGATTGACTCAAGAATATTTGTTATAAAATTATTATAACTATTTAAATATACTAACAGATGGGTCAAAACATGAAAATAATGATCATGTAGATGTCACAATATATGAGCATTGCTAAAAGAATGATAGACAAGTTATCAGTATACGCAGCAGAAATGACAGTAATAATCATTAGTCTTCAGTGGGTAGAGGAATTAAAACCAATGAAAGTAGTAATATGTTCAGATTCAGCAGCCGTACTTCAAAGTATACAGTCAGGACAAACAGTTAGAAATGATTTAATAATGGAAATATACATGATTTGAAGAAGTAGGAAGCTTAAACGCTACACTATATATTCTGAAAAAAACAGATTCAGATAAGTGTGAAACATGTTGTAAAGAGTGTCAAACGTGATGATGGATTGTAGAAGGTTTAATATGGAAAGGGAAAGTCAGCAGAACAGGGTGATGGATGTGGGAAGGGTTTGGAGTATAGGGGGTCTGTTGGGGATAGGGGACAAACAAATACAGATTCGAAGGGCTTTAATCAAATACTTAAATGAAAAAGGTCTAATAAACAGAATATAATTTCAATATAGTCTTGATTTTACACACTCCGATACAGTAGGTGGCGTCATACACATTTAACGGTGGTTTGTACCCTGCCAGAAAACCAAAGAGGAGGAAGAAGAAACCACTAAGAGCTGTAGCCTATAAATCAGATGTCTTTTATTCTTGGTGGCGTATCAGTGTAATACTTCCGGTGTTCCTTAGAGCGGCAATGCAAGTGTGTTGTGTAAATTTTATAAACAATTAATGAAGCACAAAACCAGTTGACGGATTTCTGGACTATCTATTAAGGTTTAGTGCGTTCGTTGTAGCTGAAACCAAACATGGATATCCCCAACCCCCCCGAAGGTAAGCAGTAACTATGCAGCGTTGTATGATTTTCATTGAACGTGAGTTAGCTAGTACCCATGCTAACTAGAGCTACTACTATAACGTTACGTTACTGCTGCATTTAGCATTTCGGCTAGCGTTAGTAGCTTAATATGTTTGTACCTAAGTAACATGAACGGGTATGGTAGAATTTACTGTAACTATGTGTTATGGTTATCGCTTATCCTACAGTGAGTTAGCATGGATTAGCATCGCCTGTCCTCGGGCTACTCCACTAACGTGTGTGTTGTTAAATAAAACATCAGCTCCCATTATCTCTGAGTCTAAACATAGTCAAAAAACAGAATATAGTTGTTTGAGTTTCTTCGTGGAGTGAAGGGGGTCAGCCCTATGTTCCCATATTTCTAGGACATTTTCAAAATTAGGTCTTGCGTTCCTACATTGGGTTAGAGTTAGTAGTGAGGGAATAGGTTGGGTGTAATTGGCTACCAAATTGGGAGGAAGGGGGATAAAATCTCATACAAATTTATGAAAAAGGAAATGTGGGAACATAGGCCCTAATTTTGGAAAAAAAATCATTGGGCTGTGGGAACATTGACACGCTCCCAAAAGAAGCGACGCTTTTGATCGTTTCTTTCTCTACGCCATGACTCCATGTTGCCTGTTTCCAGCAGTGTAGACATGAGTTTGACATCGTTGTTTGGTATGTGCAACAGTCAGGAAAACATGCTGGCATAGGCATCGATAAAAGGAATTGATTAGCTCGGAGGCATACAATTCCGATGGATCGGAAATTTCGAACTAGTTCTCGATTACCATCCGTACTTTTGACCCGCTTTTTTAAATCTAACCCTAACCCTTCTTTATCTGAAATATAGAGTATATAGCCTAATGCATACAAACACAAAAAAACACTCAATGTTTTAATTTCTCCCCCCCCTCTTCTCTCTCCTGCTGCAGATCAAGAACTGAGGAATGTCATTGATAAGCTGGCCCAGTTTGTTGCCCGGAACGGGCCAGAGTTTGAAAAAATGACAATGGAGAAACAGAAGGACAACCCCAAGTTCTCCTTCCTCTTTGGGGGCGAATACTTCAGCTACTACAAGTGCAAACTTGCTATGGAGCAACAGCAGCGTATGTAGTTAAAGGGACAGTCCATCATAAAACCATGTGCACAGAGATATTTTTATAATGTTGGAATGTTCAGTTAATTTGGTATTCAAGATCATTAGGTCCTTTCCCAGTTCTGTAGAAGCCTTCATGAAATGAATAGAAGTAATTAATTGACATGCAGCTTGTACAGTTGAATAAATGAGAACAGGCCAGTAAGTGACATGTAATTAATCTGAACATGTAACACACATGCCCTGTTCTAACTTAATTAGAACATCTTGTGCAGCCAGATACAGGAAGTCCTGGCTGCATTATTTCCTGTTTTTGGAGAAAGTGTTGATTGAACTCTCCAGCATTATATTAATAATGTGTATTCTGTTTGAGTGGATTTTTCCTTTGTGTTTATAGGCATCCAAAGCCTGCCTTTGTGCATCCCTATCAAGGAAATATTGTTACCTACTTCACTGTACTAACTTGTGGCAGAAGATAGCTCGTAAAGTCTGCTGGCATGTTGGCTGTGTTCTACAGTAGAGCACCAGCTGTACAACCACAAATTGCCTCCATCTTCTAGGCTGTGTTTTCACTGCAGAGCCATGTAGAGATGGCCAGTGCTGAACTGAACTTGGATTTCACTCTTAATTTGAAACAAGACTAGGGCTGGGTAAACAATACCCAGAGAAATCCACCATTTTGAGTACAGTGTGTCATAAGTGATAAAAATAGTACAAAGTTTGTAGTAAGCCAAATTTTTCTCCAACATCTGACATATGGTTTATTATTCTCTGTCCTCTGCACTGTGTGTGTGTGTGTGTGTGTGTGTGTGTGTGTGTGTGTGCGCGCGCGTGTGTGTACGTCATGATACAAGCAGGACAGAGCTAAATGTATTATGTGCTAAAGAAGACATACTGTATTTCCAGAAGTCTGTGCAACATCTGCATTCTAATGCACTGCTGTGTTAATGAACCCAACCATGTGTTCGGCCAGCAAATAACGGCAGGAAACAACAGTCAGTCACATTTTTCTCTACAACCTATCTAAAAGAATAGTGGTCTAGAAGAAAACCCTTAATTAAACTGAAGTTAAACATAAATGATTAATACAACATTTCTGAAGCACGTACCCTATTTTTCTTGATTAAATCTGTCTATCTGTAAGAGTGCCAGAAGACACAAATTGTCACTCATGTCTCCTCCATATCTGATGAGTCAAATGTTTAACTTAATATGTAAATGAATAATACAGTGAGTTAAATAATTTTAATAGGTGAATCAAGATTCAGTTCTATTCAAGTCAAACAGAGTCAGGGTCGGATCTGAGTTCCCATGCATCCTGGAAAATCTGGAAATTTAGAGATTATTTTTTAAATCAGGGAAACACCTGGAAATTCATTAAAATTACCAAATATCCTGGAAATAATCTATTTTGTTCTGGAAAATATTTTAGCCTGTTCTGTAAATCAATGTTATGGCCATAGGAAAACTGTTGTCAGTTTACAATGCAGGAAAGTGGCTGAAACAAAATAGGAAAGGTCTTTAAATAGTAGCCAATATTTACAATCTGTGAAAAGATGCAGTTAAAAGGAAATTGATATTTTAGCCCAGTATCACCTGCTGCTGTTTGATTAACAGATCAACTTCAGACACGGCAACACTGCATTTAAGTGGTATGCCAGCAAAGAAATTACCCCCCCCCCCAAA
>JAGRRF010006209.1:29328266-29338497 GCA_019097615.1 Morone chrysops
CCTGATAGTCTAGGCCTATAGCAGCATAACTAAGAGATGGTTCAGGCCTCACCTGATCCAGCTATATCCATCCTAAGTATAAGCTTTATCAAACCTCTCTTAAATGTGGAAAGGGTGTCTGCCTCCCAACTAGGACTGGAAGCTGGTTCCACAGGAGAGGAGCTTGGTAATGTGGAGAGGGTGTCTGCCTCCAGAACCACGACTGGAAGCTGGTTCCACAGGAGAGGAGCTGGGGAGAGGGTGTCTGCCTCCCGAACCACAACTGGAAGCTGGTTCCACAGGAGAGGAGCTTGGTAACTGTTCTACTTTTAGAGACTATAGGAACCACAAGTAGTCCAGCATTCAGAGAACGTTAGGGTACTATGAGCTCTTCAAGATATGAAGGGGCCTGACCATGAAGAGCTTTATAGGTGAGTTTTCCTTTATGACTTTTTTAAACACTTGGCCATAATCTTTTATAATATTATAATATTATAATTATATTATAATAATATTATAATAATTCTTCTATTATAGAAGAATATTATTTTTTCAGCATTTTTCTGTTGCTGCATTTTTCTGTTACTGCGTTTTTCTGTTGCATTTGTTTTATGTGTTTGTGTGTTTTTGGTTTTGCATCATTCCCGTGTTTGCAGCGTTTTGTCATTTGCGGCGCATTTGCCTGTTTGCAGAGCGTTTGCCCTTGTCAGCCACCGTAGTTGGATCTCTGGAAATGTTAGAAGGAGTTCGGTGTAGACCTGCCCTATTTGAAAACGTCTGTTATGAATTGGCGCTATACAAATAAAATTTAATTGAATTGAATTGAATCTTGAGGCTTCACAATGATACTCCACAAACCAATGGGTGACGTCACGTATCCCCATGATCAGATGTACTATATATGCAATAGAAACAGAATTCACATTTATACCAGGTGGAAACAGAGTGTCATTAGAATTAGAAACTTGATTTGATACATATACCCCTTTTGAGCTGTTTATGCCACATGAAAAGCCGATTAAGACAAATGTTCACACACTCTCCAACGTGGTTTGAGAGGTTTTTGTAAAAACCTATTACAGTGCTCTGTTGACCAGAAGTCTCATTCATTTGGGTATTCTTTGATTCATTGAGGTTGTTTTGGTTCAGGTTAAACTGCAGAAAAACTCTAAAATACACTAAACTTCAATGTCATAAATGATGGCATGAATGACCCTCTAAAAGGCCCGGTTTAAAAATCCAGCACAGGAATGCTTCAGTAATTTGTGGTTGGGGAACCTTGGTATTCCGGGTCTGAAAATGCTGGAGAGCAGTAAGGGCAGTGTTGGTACAACCGGGAGTTCAAAGTGGGAGTACAGTGGAGAACCTGTTCTGCAGCCAGGACAGACTATTTGGACAGCTGGCACAGTTTAAGGAGACATGTTAGAGTGTGACTGAGTTTGTGGTTGAGAGTTGCGCATGAAAATCCTGTGGGCCTAGCAATCTTGGTCTGTCTCCGTCTTGATCTTTTTCTGTTTGATAGATCCTCATTCTGTCTCTGAGTCCACATTATCTCTCTCCCCCTTAGCTGATTTCTATCATTTTTTTACTTCCTCCCTTTGCCAAAAAGTCAGCCCTTCACATTCACTCTGCAATTCCTGTCCCGCAGTAAAAATGGGAGACTGGGTTTCTGGCAGACCATCCCAACAGCAATCCTGTGGCTTAGGCATGTTCAGAAAGAGAGAGGGAGAGAAAGGGTGGGAGAGAAGGAGAGAGAGACAGAGAAAGAGAGAAAGAGAGTAAGAGATTTTCTAGGATGGAGAGTTTACCCAAAAGCCCAAGTCCAACTGAGGTTCAGCTCCAGAAAATTTCATCTCAACCTTATAATCTCCTCTTCTAACAGCCTCTGGACACTCTGCTGCTGTCCAACTCCCTAGGTCTTTCCTGGTACAATTAAAGCAAAGGCATGTCTGTATTATTGTTGGTAAAATTACACGAGTATGACGGACTGATGAGCAGCACTGCAACCTCAAGATCACACTGTGACTTTAATGTACTTGTGTTGCTGGGAACTGTGCAGAACTCATGACTTTCAGGGTTTGTTGTTTTGGGGTGGAACCCTTTTAGAAATGTTTATAGATCACAGTATTCCAACATGAAACATTGAAAAAACACCTAAGTCTGAAGTTTATGATGTGTAACAGATTAAATAAGATAAGATAAAATAGACTTTATTGATCCCACATTGGGGAAATTCACTCACTACAGCAACTCCAGTTACAAGACAACAGATAAGAAATGGTGGTCATAATGTTATGCAGCCCCATACCAACACCTTTCTATCAGAACCAGCCTTAACTTGCATCAGTGAGCCTTGGCCACCCATGATCCTGTCTCCGTTTCACTGCTTTTCCTTCCATGGACCACTTTTATTAATAATAATAATAATAATAATAATAATAATAATAATAATAATAATAATAATAATACATTTTATTTATTTCTACTTATACTCAAAGACACTTTACATAAAAACAGCAAAACAACATCAAATAGTAAAACACTAAAAAACATATCAATCTAAGCTAAACATTAAAAGCAATTTTAAAAAAGTGAGTTTTTGTCAGAGATTTAAATGTTGGAAGGTCGGTGCAGTCACGGATGGGTTTGGGGAGAGAGTGAGTGGGCGGCTGTGGCTCAGAGGCAGAGCGGGTCGTCCCCCAATCGGAAGGTTGTTTGGTTCAATCCCCGGCTCCTCCTGCCACGTGTCGAAGTATCCTTGAGCAAGATACTGAACCCCAAATTGCTCCTGATGCATCTCCTGCCACGTGTCGAAGTATCCTTGAGCAAGATACTGAACCTCAAATTGCTCCCGATGCATATGTGTGAATGTGTATGAATGAGTTAGTTTCTGTTCGATGACTTTGCCATCACTGAGTGAATGTGAATGTGTTAGTTTCTGTTCGATGGACTTTGCCATCACTGAGTGAATGTGTGTGAAAGGGTGTATGAGTTAGTTTCTGTTCGATGGACTTTGCCATCACTGAGTGAATGTGTGTGAAAGGGTGAACGTGGCACTAGTGTAAAAGCGCTTTGAGTGGTTGGAAGACTAGAAAGGCGCTATACAAGTACAGGTCCATTTACCATTTACCAGTTCCAGATCCCAGATTCGGTGATGGGTCCTGGGTGGTGGAGTCAGGAGGTTGGCATCGGATGAGCGGAGGCTTCGGGATGGATTGTAGCGATGGAGCAGGTCAGTGAGGTAGGAAGGGGCCTGGTTAAGGATGGCTTTGTGTGTGAGGAGGAGGATTTTGAACTGAATACGTTGGGGGACCGGTAGCCAGGCGAGGTTCTGGAGGACAGGGGTGATGTGGTCACGGGTGCGGGTGTGGGTGAGAAGACGAGCAGCAGAGTTCTGAATGTACTGGAGTTTATTTAAGGTTTTGGATGGTGTGCCGTAGAGAAAGGAGGAGAGGTTATTGTCAAAGATGACTCCAAGTCAAGTCAAGTCAAGTCGCTCAAATCCTCACACTGCCTATTTTTCCTGCTTCTAACACATTAACTTGTGTAAGTAGAAAATGTTCACTTGCTGCTTTATATAAACAGATGCCACGATAAACAGATAACAGTGTTATTCATTTCACCTGTCAGTGATGTCAGCTGATCAGTCTATACACCTACAGTATGTGCACATATATCTACGCACACACACACACACATTTGTAGTATTGCTGAAAAAGAACTCTTTATAGTGAACATACAGTGAACTTGGGGACTTGAAACCTTTGGGGTCCAGAAGGTCTGGGGCACTGGAGCAGTTACCCTTTGACAAGCTAATAGTCCAGCCTTGGTCAAGACAGACAAGCATGCATCCACTAGCTGTGTAGCAGTGACCTCACAGTTCTTCACTGCTCTTTACTCATACAATTATTTCTCCTTTAAACAGATAAGATAACTCCCCTTAACAAAGCCACCCACTGTTTGTGAATTTCATAATAACAGTGATGTTTCAAGTTAAAATATCTTAATTTAGGGTCTTTTCCAGGCATATTGATATATGTGATTGTTTGCAATTAAATTAGCATATATTTTGACACCCCTTCAATTCTCCAAGTTTGTCAGTTTGGCCATCGCCATGACAGTTAGAAAGAGCCAGTGGAGGTGATGTACTGCCAATTGATCTGTACTCATTGGCTGCACAGTTTCAACTCATCCGTAACAGGAAACAATGGAAGTTCGCCTGGTCACACACAATGTCATATTACAAATTTTTGTGTACAACAGTACACTAAAGTTCATTGCATTTTGACAGCCAAAGAACCGGCTCTGAGCCGGCACCAACACTTTGCTGGTCTAGATGGTAAATGGTAAATGGACTGTACTTATATAGCGCCTTTCTAGTCTTTCGACCACTCAGTGCGCAATGCCACACTCACCCCATTCACACACATTCACACATACGCCGATGGCAGTGGCTGCAATGCAAGGTGCCAACTGCTCCCCAGAACGAAAACTAATCATTCATACACCAATTTGGGGTTCAGTGTCTTGCTCAAGGACACTTCGACATTCAGAAATAGGAGCCAGGAATCGAATAGCCAACCTTCCGATTAGTGGATGATCCGCTCTACCTCTGAGCCATAGCCACCTCTAGAACCAAGAACTGATGACATCAGGTGCAGGGGCCAGGTATGTATATATTAGCTGTTTAGCTATATAATATTTTTTCACATCAATGTTACCAACATAACAGAGATGCTATGAATGTAACATCGAACTAGCTGGCTAGCTAGCCAGCCAACATTACCCAAGCAAGCATACATTTCTCACATTAATGTTACGTTCAACTTTAATGTTATGTTCAACATTCGTAACAGTGATGGAAGAAATTAGTAGTATGCTTTAATAATCTACAACCCTAGCTAGGTCAGCTAACATTACCGGGGATTGAACCAACCTTTTTTGATTAGTGGACAACCCGCTCTGCCTCTGAGCCACAGCCGCCCCAAAAGAAGATGGCTTTCATGGCAGGAGATGAAGATGCGAAAAAAGACATTCAGTGGGAGCTGAGGAGGGAGTTGAGGAGTACCAAAGACTGTTACAAGAACAGGATAGAGTGGAAGCTGCAACAGACCAGCACAAAAGAGGTTCAGTGGAGGGGACTGTTTTTCAACAGGTTTGACCCACAAACCCCCTTCACCTCCTAAGGTACCCCCATTCAAACCTAGGCTACCCCACCCTCCTCCTCCACAGCCTGTCTCCCCCTTCTTTACCCAGACGATAGCAACACCACCCCCCTCATCTGCCCTTTTCCCCCCTTTTCCCCCCTCCACTCCCTCCCTTTCTCTCACTTAGGTTGAGTCAAAGATCTGGAATATTTCCTGCTTAGTTCCTGCTCCCAAAAAAGGAAGTCCCAGCGCTCTCAATGACTTCAGACCTGTAGCCTTAACATCACATCTCATGAAGACCTTTAAGAGACTCGTTCTGCAGCATCTCAGACCCCTGGTACGTGACGGCCCACTGCAATTTGTGTACCAGGCCGACATCGGAGTGGATGATGCCATCATCTACCTGCTTCACAGAGCTTACACCCACCTGGAGAAGCCACAGAGCACCATGAGGATCATATTCTTCGACTTCTCCAGTGCCTTCGACACCATCCAGCCTCTCCGGCTGAAAGCCACCATGGACAATCCCCTTCATATATCTTGATATCTTGTTGTACCTCCACCTCTGTACTCTTTCTTTTTGCACTACATTCCCCTATTGCTGCTGTGTCAAATTTGAATTTCTCCTAAGGTGGATCAATAAAGGTACATCTTATCTTATCTTATTTTAATGTCAGCTGGGATTGGTTCCCTGCGACCACCCATTTTATCTAAGATTTTATTTTGAGGCTATTTCCTCTTCTTCCACCTCAACTGAACCATCTATAACTCAAAACCTCCAGCTAGGCTTTTTCTTTAATGGAGATAGTTGTGAGCATAAAACCTGGGAGGAAGTACTACCTGACAGGCCCTTTCAAAGTAAAATGTTCCAGAAGGTTGCTCTCTGTGGCGTCTGCATAAACTAGTAACATTCAAAATTTCATAAATCTCTCTACATGAAGCATATATTTATCCAGATGAAGAAAAAAAAGAATTACTTTTATATTGTGATTATTGGAAAGTCTTTTAAGTGATGGCATAAACAATCACAACATAACTTCACATTAACCCAGTAGGACTGACTGATGTGTTTTCAGTTTCAACACAGAAAGCTCTGTGATATGTGCTGCATCTGCAACATTATATTTTTTTAAACTAGGATGTCTCTTTATGTTTCTAACTAAACTGTACTGTATTTTCCAGATTCCTTATAAGCTCCAGCTCTTCACTGTAACAGAAGTGCAGCTCGGTCCAACTAGGCCCACAGCTATGCATGGAATCCTCCCCCTCCTTTTCCTCCCAGAGTTCTCTCTGGTCGCTCTGATTTCTGTTTTCTCATCCATTCCCATTTCAACTGTGGATTTCATGCACACACATCACTTGACATTCTACTCACATAAGGTGTTATAAACCCCCGTAATGAGTGTATTGTCAACATCATTAATGTTCTGTGGTGTTATATGTGAAAATATGTCAAAGGTTCTTGACAGAAATGTCATTACACATCAGTATCAGACTAATAGGTTACTATAACATGTCACAACACATTGTGTTATTCAGGCCCTCTGCTCATGTGAGGCAATAGTGTACATACGGCACATAAATGACATGACTGTGTTGCTCTATGATGCATTGTGTGTGCACTTTACTTGCACTCCTGCCACAAAGGAAATAGTTAGACATACAGTGTAGGCCTGGATTGAAAAGTCAGACTCATGGCCGTAAAGGTTGAGTATCAGCTGCAAAACTAGAGAGTGGTAATGACTAAAGGCAACTGCCATCATTCTGCACTTGAGTAAGGCACTAACCTCTCAACTGCGTCAGTTAAATTAGGCAGTGGATAACATAGAAGTATATGTATATAAAACAGGGGTGCCCTTAGAAAAACAAGTAACTCAGATATTAGATTGGCTATCTAGTAAGTCAGCAACACTACAACAACTGCACCTGAAGCAACTTTTACATGAATTGATTTCTACTGCCGCATGGCCAAATAAAACATAAATTGTTACTCAGCAATCAGTGGGTTACTGTTAATATAACTGATGTTGTGGTAGTTTGACACTATAGTGGTGGTAATTTAACGCTCTAGACCTGCTCTATATGAAAAGTTATAATTGGCGGCTTACTATACAGGTATTGCATCCAAATAATAGTTCTGTACAATTAACTCACAAATTCCATTAGATAATAATGAATAATAAACTGCCATTTTTTCCCACTGGTATAGTTGTTGCTATTTTTTGTTGCTGTGCACCTTTGCCTTCTCTCTTTTACGGTCCAGACCTACACTATTTGAAAAGTTTCCTGAGACACAGATCAATATCCAAAATACAAATAAAATGTAATTGAATTGAATGCCCATGTCCATAAAATGTATGGGAACTATTTCACATTATCAAAAATAATTATGCATATCTGTTGAATGGTAAATGGTAAATAGATTGTAATGCATGCTGCCTTTCTAGTCTTATGTGATATATAAAGAGCGAGTAAATCCACATGTAGAGGTGGTGAGGTGGATGGATGGATCAAACAAACAAAATGAATGTATTCCATTGGATTGCTACTCATGGCACCATTAGACCATGAGTAAACAATTTTAAGTAATACTTAAGTTATGTCAGGTACATAACCGTTCTCTTCCTAATCCTAACCAAGTAGTTTTCACACCTAAACCTAAGTACGACAATTTCACAACCAGTACAGTTCTAGTAAGTATTTGGTGCAGCCTATGCATGATGGTTTTTTAATTATTTTTGGACAATCTCTCAACAAGCTCTATGGCACAGAGGAATAAGACATGGTCTTTTAATGGAATTTGTTAACAGTGAAAAAGGTATAGAATATTACAGCCTCATGTTAACCTTTTCTTAGATATACTGTGATGTTTAAGATGTGAAAAAAACTGTTAACATTTAATACACTGATCAGCAGATTTGTCCAGAATCTATAAATCAAATTCATTCAAGTAATTGTTTCATCTGTATTACTGCTTTAGATCTCTCTCATTTCCTCTCAGAACTGAGCTGTCTCTATATCTCTCACTCTCTCTCTCTCTCTCGGTCTCTTTCTCTAGTATTCCAGAAGGACACTTTAACAAGATGTGGAAGAGGCCCAGGCCTTCGCATGTCAGACTCCGAATAACTGCCAGTTTCCCCCACCTCACCCTCTTTCTCTCCCTCTCTCCTTGCCTCTCTGTTTCTGTATGTCTCTCGCCCCCAGTGCCTGATCCTCTCAGCGCTATCGCTCTCTCTCTTCCCTCCAACTCGGCACGCTGTGCCGGCAGGAGACTCGGCCAAGTGGGCTTCCTGAGCAAGCAGGAGAGGAAGTGCAGTAATAAGGAACAAGGAAGGGGGTGTGGGTTTAAAAATAACCCGCCTATATAAGCTGAGGCAGGAGCACACTCTCTGTCTCAGACTCTCACTCTCTGCTCCAGCACCACTCTGCCTGGGCCAGAAGCTTGCCTCCGCTTTCCCTCTCACACACACACACACACACACACATACACACACACAAACACACACACAGAACATCACGGCTTTCCTGCCGTGCAGAGAAAAGTGGAGAAGTCAAAGCAGGTGTTTCCAAGAAGTTTAACAAAGACATAAACTATATGCGCTGAGGAGAGCCACTTTATCTCCAAACAGGTTGCAATAACTTTGACAGAGGGAGAAAGTCCCATCTGTTTCCAATTAGAAATCAAGGTTCATTACAGAAAGGTATTACTCCGATAAGCCTCAGATAACTGATACTTTTACTCGCCACACCGTGAGCCAGGCTAAGTTCACTGCACGCTGTCATTAGACTGGTACAGTGTTGTGCGTGCAGTCATGAAGCCACTGACTTTGGCCTCTGTTGTGGATTGTTTGTAGACGTTAGTGGACTTCATTTATAAGCTAATCAGTCCAGGCACTATGTAATTAGATCACAATGCTTTGATAAAGCATAAATTTGCCTATCCTGGTAATTGAGGGGTGTGATCTGTCACCCATTGCACCTGTTTACATTACAAAGTTATTAGTTCCAACTATTTAGTGTGCTGACAGACGGTACATTCAAATATGTAAATCTATCAAGGCCAACATTATGAGAGGCTGTCAATACAAAAATGTGATTTTGGGGAAGGCCAGTATGTACTTGCTTAGCTGTACTTTACTTAGGTACAGCTACAGGTTTTATGGCCATAAGTGGAAACACTCCAAGGTAAGTTGAAACCTCATTGGCAGAAGAAGGTGAGATAAGCGGTTCTGAGCATTTTGTGGTAGAATTAGAATTTTCACACATGTTGTGGGTCTGTGAAAAAAGACACATCCTGCAACTTTTCTTTGTAGTATTATTTACACATTTTTCATTGTGTTCTTGTTAACATTACATTACAAAGTTATTATTTAGTATGCTGACAGACAATATAGTCAAATATGTAAATCTGTCAATAATAACATCATGAGAGGCAGTTGATCCAAAGAAATGTGATTTTCGAGAAGGCAAGTATGTACATGCTTAGCTGTACCTTACTTAGTGTATCTATAAAAACAGTTCCTTCCTACCTATACACTTAGAAATCTTATGCGTTCTGTCCTTTCTCCTCATCATTAGAGCACACAAGCCGTATTTCAATACAAATGCTTTATGTTAATAACATCACAAACCTTCAGGATTGGTCACATTTTCACAGTAGACATGTTAAAAGGTACATATACCGTTGATCCAGAGTATGGACATCAAGTCACGGGACCACAGTATTTGAACCAGTCCTCCAATCAGTGTTTCACACTGAAAATGAAGTCACTCAATTTGCCATCCCTACTACAGCCTTTCAAGCGTTTGTACCTATGTGCATATGCCCATTTTTTATTTGGGATGAGTCTCAAAAAGTAAGTCTGGTAGCCTTTGTGTACAGGGTGTAAGGTTTGGTCTAACCCATTCAATTAAATTTTATTTGTATAGCACCAATTCATAACAGAAGTTATCTCAGGACACTCAAATAGAGTAGGTCTAGACCGAACTCCTTTTAACATTTACAGAGACCCACCATGAGCAAGCACTTGGCGACGGGGGCAAGGAAAGACAGAGGCAAGGAAAAACTGCCTTTTAACAGGCAGAAACCTAGGACACACCCTTCA
>JAGRRF010006209.1:29375444-29386334 GCA_019097615.1 Morone chrysops
CAATGTATGACAATGCCATATGCTATATGCATATGCTCCATAGAGAATATGCAGCTGGTTAATTTTTAATAGAAGTTGCGACGCACCTGCGGCAAGCCTCGGAAATGCTCTCGGTGGGTTCTGAAGACGCATAGATCACAGAGCTATAAAGCCGGATTTGATCCACCCTAAGAAACCGGAACTTTAATCAGCAGCAGTGGCTGGAAGCTATATTAAAGAAAGACTACTCACTATAGCAGTAGTGTCACTGATCTATATTCGGCTTCCAGTGGCAGCACTAAGCACACTGCTGTTTAGCGTGGTGGTGAACAAAGAGGCTGTCACGGGGGAGTTTGTATTTTTCAAAATTCTTCCTGTGGGAGTGATTTCTAAGTTACATCAGAAGACATCCAGCACTGCATTACAAGGTATGACGTCCCTAAGACCCAAGTACTGCTAGTGGTTATAACTGCTCTCAATTATGAACACTAAAAATTAACAAGCTTTGCTTTAACTAAGCCAAGTGTAAGACTTCTTCCTCCCCATGATTACCAAATTTGACCAAAAATTAGAAACTCAATATGTTACTCTTTAAAGTAACGTTTAGGAAAACACGTGCTCTGAGCAGAATCCAACTGCAGTGCATGTATGTGTCAAACCACTGACTGAAGCATATGACTGGTCATCGACTAACAGAATACAGACTTGCACATATAAAACACAACATGATAGAGGGGCTCTGAGTGAAACAGAAAGTCTTGAGAAAATAAGTCCAGAGCGGACTTCAGTCTGACTCAAACATCAGTCACTGCTTCAAGTAAATAACTCATATAAAAACAAGGGGAGTGGTTAAGTCCATGGTGGAACATTAAACTATGACACATCAGAAATAGTACCATTTCCCATTTTCAGCCTAATGACAGCTGATTTCAGCCAAACCTTTCCAAACACTCTGCAGCTTGTGTTTACTGTGTGGAGCACTGGAGTGACTACAACTACAAATCACAGCACTGACCGACTACAGTTATTTGGATGTTCTTTTAAAACAAAAACATGTCAAAATAATAAAATAACCAGCTTGTGAAATAAAAACTGTGTTAAAATCCTCGCTCCCTAAAAAAATGAATTCCCTCATCTTGCCTTTCATTTGTCAGATGTGGTGTGACATCACAGCATCAGGATCGGAGCACAGCTGTCGAGAAGACACATAGTTACCTCTGTTCATCTATATACAGCTGACAGAGGTGGAGAGAGTACTGCAGTTCACAGTACACTCTCACATTCATGGACAAAGAAAATATATATGTACATTTTGTTACCGTCACTCCACAGGATACATTGACATCTGAAACATTATTTTCATTTTTCAGGAACTTACACATTAGAGGGAACCAGTGTCATGAATCAGTTTTCACGCAGTTGAAGAGCTTTTTCCTTTCTCCTATAATGTGACAAGAGTGAAATGTGAACATATCCAACTGAATGTTGATTAAAAGTGGGACGAGGGTCAATCCTGAAGGTAAAAAACAGACACTCTAGACCAGATTAATCCGCTAATCTTAGGGTAAAAACTGGCTGCAGTTGACTCCTCCATTCTTCCACTCTTCCATTAGTTTGTGGAAATTTGATTAAGCACACACTTATTAAGGAATATGCACCATGCAAACACAATATGAACAAATAACAATTATAAAGATCAATTTACACATCATGATCAGTACTACTCAGCCTGTAGTCTTGTGATACCAGATGATTGGAGATCTCTCCGTTGAGAACCGCCACTAACAAACACACGTCCCCCCTTACTTCAAGGACATAACTCTGCTGATGCTCTCCGGCCATTCTCCTCCGTACTAAAACAAACAGATAAAGCGAATCAGTTTCAAACACGGAGAGTGAATATCAATGCCCTAAAGGCTTCGGATACGTCTGCAATTTAGGTTTTCTAATTGTTTCCAACAGGGCTGTCCCCTAATAGTCGACTAAAACGTTAGTCGCTGAGAAAAGTCTTAGTCAACGAAGTCAACCTCATGAACAGGTAATAAGGCAGGTAGTACCTTTCAGTTTATATTGTGCTTCAGCATATTCCTTAAGAAATTTGCACTGAAACAAATGACCACAAACTAAGGGCCACACAGTGAACTCTGAGCTTTTGGGCCCCCTTGGGGCTTCTGTGTTGCCTACTTTGCCTGGCTGATAATTTAGCCAAGTCTGCACTTCAGGTGAAAGTCTCATGGTAGACCCTGGTGCTGTAAAATCTAAATTAAAACTGATATTTGGGGAAATATGCCTCAACTTACCCTGAATGAGATGAGAAAGATCGATATCAGTTTCATTTCTGTACATCCAGTACAGACTTTCGTCTATTTTAGCACAAAGCAGAGGGAGTTAGAGAACAGCAGAAGTGAAAACAACTCAACTAATAACGACCTTCTCACTTCTTATCTCAGTCTGGGTTAGTGACAGTATTTCCTTAAAAAAACAAAACATAATTCTCAATCCTGAGGAGTGCCAAATCCAGCCTTCTCTATGAACAAATACTTCTGTAAGACCTCATTTTGTAGCATAAATACTAAACGCTAAAAACTAACTGACACAATATACCATCCATAGCTCAATGATATATCTGTGCCCTTTTATATCAGGAAAAAATCCCTTTTAAGAAATACCTCGACAGATTTAATTGCAGCATTATTTTTCTTCACTACTGCTTGTTAGAACTGAAGAGAAAAAAGTCTGTTTGCTATTTTGCTACTGATAGCAACAGCTTTGTTAGCAAGTGATTCCCCGACTGTGAGTGAATCTGGGAAAGAAAAACAACACGCTGAAAGTCAAACTATGGAGGTGTTCTGCCAACAATGGTAAGCCTCAGTACAGTAAATGGATCCATCACATTACTGTCTAGCCACTATAGTGCATATACAGTGCATCCGTTTGTTTCCATCAAGCCTCCTCCTCCTCCTTTCCCACTTTATATCAGCAGGAGAGTTTTGCAGTGGTGAGTTCTTGGCCCTCGGTTATGTTGTTTTACAATGCAGGGTCAGTGGCCATATCAAGTGTAAATAGTGGAGGTGCAGGTCCTGTGTGTGTGTGTGTGTGTGTGTACCAGAGTTTGTATGAACACTCAGGAGTTTGTCCAGTGATGTGCTTTGTGTCTGAATATTTAGATGTTTGTCTGCATGTTAGCCTGTCTACCCGCTGTGTTTGTTTGTGTGTGTATGTGTCTATGTATCTGTGTTTGTTGGGGGTTCCAGGTCATGCGTTGGACATCTCGGCCTTGCTGAGGGCGATGGCCAGCTCCAGGTCCTCCTGCTCCTGCTGTCTTAGCCTCTTCAGCCGCTCACGCTCTGCCCGCTCGCTCTCTCGCTTAGCCCACTCCAACTGCTGAGCCTCATTCCCAAACTACAGAGAGCGAGTAAAAGAGGGAGTAAAACTCCCTTTCAGTTATGGAATCTGTAACATTGGTGGCTTTATTTATTGAAAGTGATTTTTAGATTGTTAAAGATATGTTCAGCAAATCACAAACACCACTTTTATGATTTTTGAAGGCAAATGCCAGAAGTGAAAAGCTAACATCAGGCTATAAATGCTAAACGCTAAACTACACCGTTCTAATGATGCACACAGTAAACTTAATTTTCTTTTTCAGCAACACATGATGTAAGATCTGACGAAACAAATGCTTTAATGTACATCTGAACTGCACTGCCTTTATGGACATTTACTAACATCATTTTGACAACATTGCCAGATTGGCATTTTATATGAATTTTGTTGTGTGTTCAATCTCTTACCTTGACTTTATCAGGTCCTGTCAGAGAGGTGGATTACAGAACAGAGAAGTTATAAACCAGAAGTCCCTGAACTCAGTGGATCTAGGCTAATGTACAGGACATCACACAACAGCACACAGACACTGTGAAGGGATACCTGCAGAGTTTTGATTCAGTACTCTAACAAACACGGTCTTTTACTACTGCTACTACTGCTACTACTACTACACGGTCTTTTACTACTACTACTACTACTACTACTACTACTACTACTACTACTACTACTACTACTACTACTACAGTTGAAATAAATTGTTTATTCTTACAATGCTAACAAGCTACTGAAGTTGAAGTAGACACATGTTGCCGTAAGTACCACAGACAGGTGAGACAAATGGACTGTTGAAACAGAACCGTCAGTGAATCCCTTCAAGAAGAAACACAGCACTGAACTAAAGGAAAGAGCAGCTAACTTCAACAGCAGCAGCTGTGACATGCAGACAGTGAGAGAAAGATGGCCACATCCATTGTGTGTGAGCGATGATATCATCTAACTGAGGTATGAATCAAGAGTGTTAAGCGCAAAGGAGGATGTTTTCAACCAGGAGTTAATTTTCCTACTTCAAACACGTGGAAAATTATTGGTACCTTTACGTTAAAGAAAGAAAAACCCACATTAGTCCCTGAAATAACTTGAAATTGACAAAAGTAAAAATAAATAAAAATTTACCCTGAACTTGTTTTTTGTTGCACAACCTTTTGAGGCAATCAAGCAATTTCTGTAACTCTCAATGAGACTTCTGCACCTGTCAACAGTATTTTGGTCCACTCCTCGTGAGAAAACTGCTCCAGCTGCCTTCAGACTGCATGTTTCAGCTCCTTCCACAGATGTTGAACAGGATTTAGATCACGGCTCATAAAAGGCCACTTCAGAATAGTCCAATGTTTTGCTCTTAGCCATTCTTGGGTGTTTGGCATGTTAATTAGGGCCCAAGCACAAATTGTGCGAAGGCCCTATTGTAATGGAAGAAATTCTTTTTTTCCGACTGCATATTTGGCAACATGCTCGAAAAGTCAGGGAAATTTGCACAAAATTCAAACATGGCGAACATTCATGTAGCAATTGTACCCGTGCACGGGTGCCGCCAAATGGCTAAGCCATGCCCCCCCGAATCAGCCCCCAAGACGAGTAAGGCTGGCATGTATGGAAATTGGTACGCATGTGTATCGTGAAAAAAAAAAAAATTATGACATGATGACATGTGATGACTGTGTGGTCGTGTCCGTGGCGTGGCAGGAAATTTTGATGTACCGCCACAAAACACGAGATTGCTATAACTTGAGTGTACATTGTCCATTTGGCTCCAAACTTCACTTGTCTGATAAGAGTCCCACCCTGAACACTTATATGTGATAATATTCAGTAAAAGTGATAGCGCCACCTATTGGTGAAAGGAAATGTATTATAAAATATATTTTTTTAATGTATATCTTACAGCAAATTGACCAGATCCAGCTGAAATTCTGTCAGAAGTTTCTTAAGACGATGACATTTTATGAATCCTAAGAACTTTCGTGGAAAAAACACTTTTTGGGGGGCTAAACTCATGAAACTTTGCACAAAATTCAGTTCTGGCAAAAGCTAAGGTATTGTCTTTGTCCTGTAGATGGGCGTCGCAAAATGGTGTAGCCACGCCCCCAGAATCAGCCCCCAAGACACGTAAGACTGACATGTATGAAAATTTGTACGCATGTGTATCATGATGGGACAAGCAAAGAAGCCTCTTGGACACATAAACCAAACCCAACAGGAAGTCGCCATTTTGAATTTCGTGGTCATTTTTTGTGATTTTTGGCTATTTTTTTGCGTTGTATTTGAACAAACTCCTCCGAGGGAATTTATCGGACCAACATCAAAACTGGTCAGTACAATTTAAAATATTGCTGATTAAAAGTTGTGCTATTTGTGCATGTATGTTGAAGGGCGTGTCCGTGGCATGGCATCGAAATTGGCCATTTTGAATTTTTGGGTCATTTTCTGCGTTTTGCACACGTATTTAAACGAACTCCTCCTAGGGAATTTATTGGATCAACTTCAAATTTAGTCAGCGCAATCTAAAGACATCCATGATTAAAAGTTGTGCTATTTACGACGCTGCTTCAACGCTGCTTGCAGCTTTAATTGTTAATTAATGTTGCTACACTATGCAGTCTTAAGAGATTCTATATGAGTGGATTGATCCTTTTTAAGAAGACAAGCCAAGCTAATTAATTTTCATAAATAATGATTTCACATACAGTAAATCAATACCATTAAAACCAGATGATGAAGCAGTTCCATAGCTGCTGTGCCAGAGTGCAGAATACAGACATGTGAAAGCATGCTTCAGAGTGGTGAGGAAAAGCAAAACTACGCTAATATAATAGAGCATGCATAACAAGAACAGACAGAAGATATAAAGCACTAATCTACAACCAGATAGATAGTAAACATAATAGCACACACACAGCAAGGTCACACAGGGCAGACAGACTCAAGAGCTGGGAGTTGAGTAGTGATACTGCTGTGTCTAATGTTAGATGTATAAAAGTTGAATTAAGCAGCACCAGTCAGCCAATCAGACAGAGGCATTACTCCCTGCCAAGAAAACAGTGATTATCTACCTAAAAAAGTTATTATCTGCCTGACTGAAATGTGACATCCTCAGAATTTTGTCATTATCTGAGGGATTACTGTGTATTTGCCTTCAGTCTCTGTGAAAGCCCAGGGAAACCCTGACAAACGTACGATGCTCTTCCTTCCAAAACAAACAAACCACGTACAGTAAATGGCCGACACCCTTTCCTGAACTAGAAGGAGGAGACTGCAGACGCAATGCAGCCCTGCTCAGCTCTGCAACCTACAAAGGTTTATTACAAAACATGTAGTGGTTTCAAATGTGTCACAGCAGAGAATAGGGTTGATTTTCGGTCTAGTTTCCCTGTCATTACCAATCAGAATATCTATTTGATATAAAATGTTAAATAAATATAAAATTAGCTCTTTCTGAATACAGTTTCATAAACAATATGATTACAGTAGTTAGCCTGTAATTGGGCTGAACTTCATTTGACTGATCTTTAGATATGATATGTCATTGTTCTGACAATAATGGCGAACAGTTTTCAACTGAAAGTCAACAGTGCTGAACACATGTTTAAAGGAACAGTGCAGCATTTTTTACTAAACAGGCTTATTTTCTTTCTTTCTAACAATGAAATGGGAAGATAGATTTCAATCTCATGTCTCTGTTAAGCACATAGAGTGGAGTCAGGATATAGTTGGCCTAGCTTAGCATTAAGACTCAAAGGAGGAGTAAACAGATAGCCTGGCTCTGTCCAAAGTAAATATATTTTTAGGAACTTTATATACAATTCATTTTCTGTATTATTTCTGTACAATTTATATCTTAAATAATAATCTAAACCTATTAATAATAATAAAAAATGTTTTATTTATTATTTATTATTTAGAGTTAATGGCCTACTGCATATATCTTTTTAAACTGCCTTTTGTAAGCTTACTGTTTTCTGTTATACTATTTTCAACTGTACACTGACTGAGGACATTTATTTCTGGTGTTATGAATACAGAATTGTAATAGTTTACTGCACTGAACACAGGGCTGGATCATAAAATCAATATCACAGTATTAAAATAATGTTTTTCTGATATTGATATACACAGCAAAAGTAATTAAATTAAGTCCAGTGTCCCATTGTTAAAAAACACAAAAAAAAGAATTTTGTCTTATATAAAGAAGCAAAGCAATCAGGATACATTATGTGCTGCTGTTAAAGCACCACTTTAATGATCAGCCAATCGCACTGACTTCATGTCTACCTGGCATTAACATGCGATCAGGTGGAGATGAGGTCACTGTTGTAAGATCAGTAATCAGATTTAAGTCCGGAAACACAAGCCTTGTTTTTGGAAGACTCAGATGCATTCATAACATTTCAGTATAATGCACCACTACTCCCTTCATAGAGCTCTGCTACTGTATGTTCTATGCCTCATCCAGCTTTAGGAGTGACCTTATGGTGTGCTAAAATCACTTTATGTAGCAACTGTGCTGGTGTCTGTGCAGAGCTGTGTGGCCTGGACTAGACACTGACAGTTAAACAGTATCACCCATCTCAACTTACAGAACTGATGTCTGCAAAACCCGAGGGAGAGTCTTTAGGGGCTTTACTTGATGTTGAGGATGGCGCAAAAGGATCTTTGCCACTGAACGGGTCTCCTGGGCCCTTTTTAACCTGAAATGGGTCAATGGCTTCGCTGCTGAATGGCTGGAAGGGGTCACACGGTTTGGAGGGGTCAGCTGTGCCAGACATGCTCACTGGTGTACTCTTACCTGTAAACATATAAAACAGGGGTAAACGTCACCACAGAGAAGAAAGTAGGGCTGTCAATGAATATTTTTTGCTTTTAAGTGACAGGACAGAGTGAGAGGCAGTACATGACGGACATGACGGACAGGGGTCACACAACGTCACTTTCACTGACTGAAAATGAAATGTATGTGAGCTGAAACAAGTGAATAATTCAACTACAACCGTTTAGTAATGATGGCAGAAAGTTCACAACCCAACTCAGCCACAGAGAAAGTAATTTGCTCTCTAAATCAATCAAACAGACCTGGATCTGGTTAACTACAGCAGCTGGGTTACTAAAAGGAGAGAGCTAAGTGAACCAGCAGAATTAGTGTCAGTTTAAATTTATAGCGGGTAATTATCCGATATACTGAAGAATATAAAAAATGTAACTAAGTTGAGTGAGAGCAGTGGTTCCCAACTTTTTTACTTTGTTACTAAATGCTAAAGTGACAAATTCTATGAATACTGCAAATTAGTTGCAATTAGTTTTCCTTACTGAACAAGTTTCTATATTTTTCTATTAAAAACAGGCTGTTCACAGCACTGACTGACATTTTACTGTAAAGTAAAACTAAGCCAAAAATCCTGCATGCAAGGGCTTAACAAAAACCAAATCAGTAAAGGAATAAGGTACTTTTGGGATAGCACCTTATTCCCAAAAGTACCTTATTCCTTTAAATAATCTGCTTTGTGGTGAGAAACACATGGTTAGAAGCAAAGAAAAAAGAAATACAAAAACAGACAGATCACAGGCTTGAGATATCATGTATCTCCAGAGGAGGATGTAAAAAAGAAGTGTGTGACTGATAGCTGAGAGATACCGTGACTCATCACTGCAGCTTGCATCAATAATTCTCAACTTGGTGAACTATGTTTATAACACAGGATCTGATTTGATCTTTTCTGGATTAAAACACACAAACACTAAAATTCTCTGGTTCACATAGCACCCACGCCCTTCTTCACCTCCGGTGTTACCTCAAAGATCGCTACTAGCTTTTGAAAGCCGCAACAGTTTCACCCCACTCGCGACGTACCAAAACAATTCATATCAAGTCCCAGCACAAGTCTTTCACTACATGATCACATGCAGTGCTACACCCTCCTGAGAAAGGAAATATATAAAAACAGCTGGTGTAGGAAAAAACACACAGCAAACGACAGCAGCCAAACGACCAAAAACCAAAAGTGATACCCCATAACCCACGGAACCATTCGCAACGGTTTCCTGGTGAAACACTTGGTTGGGTTTCTGTACCACATTACTAACGGTTGGTTCACCAATGTACCAACTAGGCAAATAGTTCACATTCAAAGACTGTGCACATTCACTGTAGTCCACATAGATTTACCAGTGCTACATTTTATTACAGCACCAAAGCAACTAAATACTGGAAAACTAGGCTTGAGTGAAAAAAAAAATCATCCTTGAACTTCAGATTAGTGCTCAGACAACTCAGCTCATTTACAAGCTTGTAAGGTCTAAGATTTATTATTTTACATAGTCATTTGTTTTTAACCTTCCCTGTAAGTTGTAAAAGTCACTTGTGCATGTGAAACTATGAAAATCTCTAAAATATAAAAAAAAGTCATATGCCCCAAAGTGATTTTGTTCAATCAAAAGTAAAAAACCCTATATACCCGATATACGGTTTGTATCAGAGAGCTGTGAAGAAACTAGAAAAAGAAACTGCTTGAAAATTTACTTAAACAATTAATCAATGATCAAAAATAGTTGGGGATTCTTTTTTATCAAATCTTTTCTGTGCCATGAGGGGAAGACGTGCAAAAAATAAAGAAGCTATTTTAAGTCTTTAGCACTGAAGTTTATTCTTGAGCTTAAAATAAGAATATGTGACTAATAATCTCAATTGAGGATCCACTAACTAGCCTCTTTGCACGACTTCAAATTAATCTGACACATTTTACGATATCTCACACTGCATTTAAGATTCAGAGAGGCCTTGAATAATCGAAGGCTTGCAGACATGGTGATGTTTATGTGTAATACTGAAGCACAGGTGGATATATACATGGGCAAAAATATAACAAAAAAGCAATTATAGTGATGATGTTATTAACAGGGAGCTGGGCCTGGCAGGGGGATCGTGGGAACGTTAAGAGTACATCATGTTGCTTGTATAGGTGTTAAACCACAGGACCAGTCAAACCGTTGTCATACACATACGCATTTAGTCCTATTACCCAGATAACTCGGCTGATCAGGGTTGAGCAGTTCATTTCACACTCCACGCAGAGCAAAACTGCATGCCTGGCAATCAGTTTTTTCCTCTTTCAGTAAACTGCACGCACATACACACACATACAGAAGCTCACACTTGAGAAACCACAATCATGAGCTCCACCCTGTTAAAATAATCCACTACATTAGTGGTATCTAATTTTAATGTCTACCACAGGATTGTACATGCAGCATGCACTATTATATCTACTGAAAACAATACAGCTATAGCATTATGCCCTCAATTTTGCCAGTTTATTTATAGCAATGTCACTGCAGCAGTGCCCTATTCACATCTAGGTGATGAGAGAAAGTGACATGCATGCGTGTATGTTTTCTATCTTCTTCACACACAAAGACCCTACATTTAAAATAATTTTTACATTAGAAACAATACTGGTATTCGTCCACTGCATACAGCCTGCCCTTCTCTGAACCACTCACCCTTGTTTACACACACACACACACACACACACA
>JAGRRF010006209.1:29391428-29403272 GCA_019097615.1 Morone chrysops
AGTTCATGGTACATTTAGATACATTCAGGGGTTCGCATATCCATGTAGTTGCACCAATGACATTATAACCCGATTTCCGACTCGTATCTATAAATCTTTACACCTCTAGCATTCAGTAGAGCTGTGACAAGGTTCTGGTTTTAAAGTTATTTTTTTGGCCTTTTCATGGCTTTATTGGATAGGGCAGCTGTAGAGAGACAGGAAAGGTGGGTAGAGAGAGAGAGGATGACACGCAGCAAAGGGCCACAGGTCGGATTCAAACCCAGGCCGCTGCAGCAACTCCGTATATGGGTCGCCAGCTCTACCGACTGAGCTAACCGCGCACCCAACGTCACTATTATTAAGGTGTAGGCCATAACCCATGCTACATGGGTGCCTGTAAAAAGCTGCAACACAGTGTACACCTTCACACTTATTCTCACTCCCCAAAAGCCTACGGTTACCCACTTACCACTGGGTGGTTTGGGTCTTGGGGGAACACTTTTCTTCGGTGGCAGAGCTGGCGTGTCATTTTTCCTGCTGAATGGATCGTCCACAAACGCAGACTGGAGAGAGAGAGTGAGAGGAAGGAATATATGGTTCATGGTATATTAGTACTCAGTGGTAATTTCAATATATATATATACAGGCAGTGACACAATATAGGATACAAAAGTTATTTTGTATTGTAAGTATTTTTAAGACTTTTTCAAACTTATTCAAGACCAATATAAATGTAATTTAAGACCTATTTCACGTCAATAATGGCAAAAAGGGATATGAAGGAAAATCTGTATTTACATGTGCATTTTGTAGTTGTTATAGCATGATCTATATATATATATATATATATATATATCTATATATATCTATATATATTTATTTTATTTATTTATTTATTTTTAACCAAAAACACATTTAAAAGCAGCTTTATGCAAGTAATGTTCACTTCATTAATCCAATCAATTTTAAAGACCTGTCAAAATAAGGACATTTTATATTCTAAAATTCTGATTATTGGATTTTAGACTTTTAAGACGTCATGGACACTATATTATTAAAAGACTCCTTGTTTTCTGATCTGCTCCTATTTGCCCCGTTACATTTTTATTTCTGCATTATGTTGTTAATAGAAACTCAAGTTTTACGTGTTCTAGCATTTTAGTGGACAGAAACCCTTCATTTCTTAACAAGGCTTCTATTGTGCAATATTTGCAGAGCGTGTTGTAGAAAATTCAAGACCAGAAAGGTGCTCTACAAGTACAGCCCATTTAACATTTACTTCAAATGTAGCTACTGTCATCTTGTGGTAGTAGTAAGTTACTACAAAATAAAAAATTAACACAAATACACCTACAGTGACAATAACACTTTATATGATTATATTGTAACATTTATTAAATAAAAGCAATGGATGTGATCATGTCAACCATGCCCCCAGTCACTATTAGAGGCTAAGGATGTCTCGAGAACCAATACTTCGGTACCAACTTAATGCCAAAATTCTGAAAACTTGCCTGTACCGACTTGTACCGTAGGTACTGAAGGTCCCGAGAATATAATTCTTCCAGACCTGATGCTGAAGCATACATGTCTACCCGTATTCTAGTCTGCTGTTAAATGCCACAGGAAAATTAAAATTGAAACGACAGTGGCAAGTGCAGCTTTACAGAGAATTTGCTTTGTTTATTAGTTATTTAGTATAAAAAAAATAATACGTTGTTTTTATTGTAATTTATTATTTCTTAATGCAGTGCAGACCTATTGTATTATTAAGGAAAATAGGATAAGAATAAATTGGATGAACTTGACTGGGACATTTTTGCCGTGTTATAGAATTATTATGGAGAATTGCGGAATTTCCCTGGTATTGGTATGAAATACAAAATGTTTGGTACCCTATTAAAGACTCAACTTTTATATATCTACTGGCTTTTGTTCGAGGAAATAATATACTACTACTACTACTACTACTACTACTACTACTACTACTACTACTACTACTACTACTACTACTACCACCACCACCACCACCACCACCACCACCACCACCGGTACCTTCTGGTAGTCTGGTAGCCAGCTTGCCCTGCCTTCAAAAGGGTCTCTGGGCTTTGACATGTGGCTGAAGTCTGCAAATCCAGCAGAGCTGTTACTACTGTTGCTGAACGAACTGCTGCCAAATGGGTCCAACGTTCCAAACAGGTCTGAAAAGAAGTTACAATATTGATTTTTTTAAAACAACAATTCACAATAACAGACCATAATTACTAGCTTCCTTAAAACATAAAGTATTGTTGAGACCAGTTTTGTTAGTGTTGTTCAAGGCGATACCTCACTAACATACATGGAGTACAAATATCTAATACAATTGACAATAAAATGTCAACCAATGCAACACCACCATAAACTACAGCAAAACTCCTGTTTGACACTGGGTAAGCAACTATTTACACACTTTAATTTGTTCTTCACGTTTTTTAAATTTGTCAGCCAGGTTACTGTTCCCAGGGAATGTAAGCAGGCAAGAGTTGTTCCCTTGCATAAAAGCCAAGTGAAATATGCAAATCACAGAAACTGAAGAAGAAGTTTTGTTGAAGATAAAATGTGTCACAAAACAGCATTATAATGAAGTAATGTAGTACTGTACAGATGCTCTGGCCTTCAAGTCTTATTCTTCATGTTTCTTTGGTACTACAGACCTCAACAAATGCCACAATGCAGGGCAGCTGTGGCCCTGAGGCAGACTGGGTCGTCCACTAATCGGAAGGTTGTTGGTTTGATCCCCAGCTTCTCCCACCACATGTCGAAGTATCCTTGAACAAGATACTCAACCTGGAATTGCTCCGGTGTGTGAATATGTATGAATGCGTTACCTTCTATTTGATGGGCTTTAAAACTCTCACTGCTGGCAAACGACTCATAGACATGGCAAAACTGGCTCCAATCGAACCTCAAAATAGGCTGGGAAACTCATCTACCAATTAGTTTGGTTTACAAATCTGCTATTCCAAGATATACCAAGGTCACTATCCTTTTAATATATATGTATGCTATGTTGTATATCAATGACCAAGATCATTTTACGGCAACTCTAGAGAGCACAGAGATTCCTTTGATTTTTGATGTGTGGGAATAAATAATGAAATCATACCTGGTCCTTTGGGTTTTGGGTTGCTTGAAGAGAATGGGTCATTGCTTGTGAAGTGACTGGTCTGCTGAAAGAAGCATAAGAAGACATACCGTTAATAGTAAATTCTATCAAGTCACAGTAAAACTTACAGAAGCTGAACCACTGTGCTTGAAGTTATTTTTTTGTTGTTGATTTCTCAAGATAATTTACGACGAGAAAATGACATAACTTTTTTCCTGACATCACAAGATAATTATGGAGAACTTAAAAATGAGTGTCTGGTTCATTTGGACACACCTGATTTCAGCCTTCAAGATCACTGAAATGACTGAAGATTTATAACTGAAATAAGAGTTTGTGACCAGAATGTACATCTGAGAGTTCATTTAAGCTATTCATTTCCTGCAAATATGATGCAATACTGACAAAATGTACTAAGATTGTTTTTTAAAAGAGCTCAACTGCAATGTCCAGATTATGTTTATGAAATTTTGCCTGGCTGCTGGCTCATTTTGTTTCGTATGAAAATAAATATTAACTGGCATGTACAGTGGGAGCAATAATATTATTTGATCCCTTGCTGATTTTGTAGGTTTGCCCACTTACAAAGAATGGAACTGTGTATAATTTTAATTATAGGTACATTTTAACATTGAGAGAATATCACAAAACAATCCAGAATAAAAACATCTTACAAATTTTATATATTTATTATCATATTTTCTCATAAAATAAGTATTTGATTCATAGAACAATAGGACTTAATACTTGGTGGAGAAACCTTTGTTGGCAAGCACAGAGGTCTGACGTTTGTTGTAGCTTTTCACCAGGTTTGCACGGATCCTAGGAGGGATTTTGGTCCACTCCTCTTTGCACATCCTCTCCAAATCCTTAAGGTTCCAGGGCTGTCACTTGGCAACTCGAAGCTTTAGCTCCCTCCATCGATTATTGATGAGGTTTAGGTCTGGGGACTGGCTACGCCACTCCAGGACCTTAATATGCTTCTTTTTGAGCCACTACGTTGCCTTGGCTGTATGTTTTGGGTCATTGACATGTTGGAAGACGCATCCACGACCCATTTTCAGTGCTCTCACTGAGGGAAGGAGGTCGTTGCCCAAAATTTCCCGGTACATGTCCCCATTCATCTTCCCCTCGATACGGTGAAGTCGTCCTGTCCCCTTAGCTGAGAAACACCTCCAAACCATAAGGTTTCCACCTCCATGCTTCACAGTGGGGATTGTGTTCTTGGGGTTGTACTTGCATTTCTCTTCCTCCAAACACGGCGAGTCGAGCTCTATTTAGCTCTATTTTGGTCTCATCTGACCACATCACCTTCTCCCAAGCCTCCTCCGGATCATCCAGGTGTTCTTTGGCAAACTTCAGACGGGCCTGTCCATGAGCCTTCTTCAGCAGAGGAACCTTGCGCATGCAGCAGGATTTAAATCCTTCATGGTGTAGTGTGTTACTGATGGTTCTTTTTGTGACTGTGGTCCCAACTGCCTTCAGGTCATTAACAAGCTCCTCCTGTGTAGTACTGGCCTTATCTCTGACCTTTCTCATGATCATTGATATCCCACAAGGTGAGATCTGGTGTGGAGCTCCAGACTGAGGGAGATTGGCGGTGACTTTGTGTTTCTTCCATTTTCTAATAATTGCTCTAACAGTTGTTAACTTCTCACCAATCTGCTTGCTTATTTTCTTCTAGCCCATCCCAGCCTTGTGCAGGTCTACAATTTTGTCCCTGACATCTTTAGACAGCTCCTTTGTTTTGCCCATGGTGGAAATGTTGGAATGCGATTGATTGTGTGGACAGATGTCTTTTATACAGCTACATAACAATGTAACGAGTTGGCACAGGTGTTTTGGGTAATGAGTTGAGATTAGGAGTGCTTCTTAATGGAAAACTAACTGGTCTGTGGAAGCCAGAATTATTGCTGGTTGGTAGGGGATCAAATATGCAAAAATATGCAAAAATATGATAATAAATTTATAAAATGTAAATGATGTTATTAGTCTGGATTTTTTTGTGATATTCTGTCGCAAATGTTAAAATGTACCTATGATTAAAATTATACACAGTTCCATTCTTTGTAAGTGGGCAAACCTACAAAATCAGCAAGGGATCAAATAGTCATTCCTCCAAGCATTGCAATTAGCCACGATATGCAGTACAGTGTGGTAGCCCAACAATAAGCAGTCATTTTAAAGTTTGTGCCACTCTTGAGATTTTATATAATTATAAAAATACAAATTCTATGTTCTGGCCTTCGATCTTCAACTAATTACCTTTGAGGGTAAAGTTGCGCTTTTACTGAAGGGGTCTGGTGTGGAAAAGGGATCCATCTTTGTGGTCTTCTTGAAGAAATCCTCTGACGAAGCCTTGAATGGATCGGTCTCTTTGAAAGGATCTCCTCCAAAAGGATCTGTAGCAGGAATGATGGACAACTGTAGCTATTTTTCTAAATGTACATGTTCAAAAACATTTCATTAACCAGGCAACAGAACCAGGGATTGCGCAGTTTATTTTAAATCCACATATCAGCAGTAGCATCGATCTGTAAGGGTGCAAGGCATTGTTTTCCTAAGGAGAGAGGTAAAGGACTAGTGTGAAGAATTTGGTGATATCTAGCACTGAAGTTGTAGACTGCGTTCAATTAACTATAGTGGTCACAAAATTTGCTGCCGTGGTCCACTTGTATTAATAAAAAAAAAAGGAAATAATAAAAAGGAAAAAGGAAAAACATAATAGAATCTTCTAAAATCACTTCTATAATACGCTTGTCCATTCCTGGTCAGCATCTTCCAAACTGCCATATTAAAAGACCAGTGTGTAAAATGTAGTGCCATCTTTTTGTGAAGTGGCAGATTGCAATGCCCTGACCTCATCCTCCCATGCCAAGCATGTAGGAGAAACTAGTTGCCATGAAACTCGCAAAAAACACAAAAGGCCCTATCTAGTGCCAGTGTTTGGTTTGTCCGTTATGGGCTTCTGCAGAAACATAGTTGACTCTCTGTAGATAAAAACAGCCAATTCTAAGGTAACAAATACACAACGATTCTTATTTTCAGGTGATCATACACTAATGAAAACATATGAATTCGGGATGAACAAAGATATTGCCTGTGACACATATTGTGACAATATGCAATATGCTTCACCATTAGTGTAGACACAATTGTTGCATCGCAAATTCAATTGTCACTGAAAATCATGACGATGTGCAATTTTTGGGGGTCCGTACCAAAGACACGTTTTCTTAAACTGGAGAACATTTGCAAGAAAAGAATTTGAGCTTGAGAGAGTAGTGAGGAAATGTCTTTAGGTTTGGGAGAAAATAAATTAATAAAATGTAAGCCTAAAAAGTTCTGATTTTTCAGTACTACAGTACTTTTTGTTTATTTATTATTATTAGTCTTATAAGTATTATAAGTCACACGTTATCACAATTTTGGCTGCAACTCGTTTCAACTCCGGAGTGTGCCATCTACAAAAGTTCTCTGATGACTCCTCCATTGTTGGCTATATCGCAGACGAGAGGGAGGAGGAGTACAGAAACCCGATCAGGAACTTCATTGGATGGTGCGACAGAAACCAGGGAAAACCAGAGAGCTGGTGGTAGAGGATAGAGGGTAGAGATGGTGGACTACTAAAAATTCCTGGGGGTGACACTCGACTGGACGGACCACAAACGGGCGGCTGTGGCTCATAGGAAGAGCAGGTCGTCCACTAATCGGAGGGTTGTTGGTTTGATCCCCGACTTTGGATGGACATCGAATGTGTGTGAAAGGGTTAATGTAGCACATAGTGTAAAAGCGCTTTGAGTGGTCGGAAGACCAGAAAGGCGCTATACAGTAAGTACACCATTTACCATTACCATTTACCACACTGAGGCTCTTTACAGTAAAGGACAGAGCAGGCTGTTCTTTCTGAGGAGGCTCAGGTCCTTTAACGTGTGCACCAGGTTACTACGGATGTTCTACCAGTCTGTAGTGGCCAGTGTCATCTTCTTTGCTGGTGTGTGCTGGGGAGGAGGCATCTGGACTAGGGGTGCTGAGCAAGCTGGTGAGGAAGGCCAGCTCAGTGGTGGGGATGGAGCTGGACAGTGTGGAGGCTGTGACTGAGAAGAGGATGAGAGGGAAGCTAAAAGCCATCATAGACAATCCCTCTCATCCTCTCTACACTGAGCTGAGGCAGCTCAGGAGCACTTTCAGCCACTGATCCAGCCCGGAGTCTTAAAGTGGTTTGGAGGCTCATTTCTACCATTAACCATCAGACTCCACAACCCCACAGCACCCAGTACCTCAAACCCCCACTGATTAAGACCGGTTTGACTTTCAACCTACGACGCACAAACAAAAATTTGCAAAAACTATTATCTTTAAATGCACATGTACAGTTTAGTTTTGTCATCCGCTGCTCAAAATATTTTGCACACCACTTACACATATAGTGTATATATTTTTCATTTCACATTCATTTTCATAGTATTATATTTTCTATTATATTATATAATATTCTTATTTTGTGATTCTTTATTGTACTTTTACACTTCTGTACTTTTTGCACTACATTCCCTATGCTGCTGTGTCTAATTTATATTTCTCCTTTGGGGGATCAATAAAGGTACATCTTATCATCTTATCTTATCTCATTTAACAGTTATTGGACATTGCAGATTTTCCTCATATTGTGCAGGCCTGGTGATAATTAGATATTGTATATATTGTATGATAAGTCAATAACGTAATATTGTGACAGGCTTATGCACGATGGGGGGTGGATTATATACTGCAGAGTAGTTGGAGCAGGTTCCCTGCTGTGTGAAAAGGCTGATTTCTATCACTGATCTCCATCTACTACACAGAGAAGTGAAACTCCACAATATCATAGAAGAGGGAAGTAGGACCGAAGTCACAGTTACACACACTGCTGTTTCACACGTCAACAAAAAACAAGGCGGCTGCCACTTGGATGTGTGTGTGACCGTTATTTCAGGGTTAACACACAATTTACCAGGGAATTCTAGTGTTGGGGTAGTTGTAGTTGTTTTCCTTGGTTAAAAAGAGAGCTCCTAATGAATGTATTAATTAACAAAGGGCTAGGGAGAATATTGCACATGCTATATTAAGATAGAAGTAGAGCAGTCAACACTAACTGTTCTTTTTATTTGTGACTGATAAAAACAAGTGCATTAAAATGAACAGATTTTGTTCTGAATATTGCAACATTAAATGCTGGTTTGACCAGATCTTAAGGCATAAAATTGAGCCCCTTCTCTCCAAGTAAATACCTGTGGATGCTGATGGCTGCTTTGCAAAAGGGTCATTTTGGAAAGGGTCACCTTTAGCAGAGGAATCCAGAAGATGGAAGAGCAGGAAGAAAACAAGGAAGAGAGGAGAAAGACACAGATGACAGTCAGAGAGCAACTCAAGCTAAAAACAATGATAAACAGAGCTGTGAACACGTGGTCAGCTAAGAGAGGAGGAGATGCTTAATGTCTGAAAAGGAAGGAACAGAGCAGAATAAATGGGCAAGTGAAAGTAGAGAAGAATAAATACCCTAAGATACCCTAAAAATAGAGGGCGACAGTGGAAGTAAAGGGGGGGGGATAACCTTTGAATGGGTCTGTTTTGAAGGGGTCTTCGGAGTGGAAGGGATCAGTGGGAGGCTCCTGAGGCTGGCTGTTGAACACAGATGGCTTCACTTTGAATGGATCCTCCTGTGTTAAGGAGAAAGACAAGGAAAGAAACAGATTAAAGGAAGATTTACATGCACACACACGCAGGCACACGCACAGAGCTTGTTTTCAGGACCTTTCCAGGACTTTTGCAGTTTCAGGCAAATTGACTACATTGGCCACAGCCCATCAGTAACAGTTCAAATTGAGTAGAATTTATTGTATTTTACGGAAAAAAATTTCTTCTAGAAAGTTGAATTGTTCATTGTACATACAATTAACACAACTGTGCATGTATTTATCAACCACAGCAACAACTACACATTGATCATTGATAGGCTGTATGCATGGAGATATGAGAATGTTGCTTGCAGCTCTGGAAAAAATACACAATGATAAAAAGATCACTGCAAGTCAGTTCCACTTTACATCTGGTAAAACCGCTTTGAAGTGTCACACATTTTATCCTACCAACAATAGAGTTTCAAACTAAATACGCAATCTGAGTGAGGGGCTAACATACAACATTTTCCAGGACAACATTGATTATTTCCAGGATAATTGGTCATTTAAATCAATTTCCACGATTGAAAATTGGTCTATAAATTGCCAGGTTTTCCAGGTATTTAGGAACCCATATACATGGTGAAAGGTGGAAACAACTACAAATATTAGACATTATAACCCTAACCCACGTTGTAATAAACCACAACTATCCTTGAAGTAGTTACTTCGTCAGAAGTGCAGAATTAACCTCAGGAGCCTAGGGTCTATGGAGAGCAAACCCTGCCCTTATTACACCACACAACAGCACACACCTACCCTTTCCCCCAGGATGCAATTTCACTTTTAAAACTGAAACATTTTCATTTTCTGGCAGTTTGTATGCACTCTTCTTTTTTACCCACTGTTGATGCCAAGAGCTGTTTGCCACGGTAATGATGTTATTATGAGTAAAGTGAATAGACACAGAGGTAAATTGTGGGATTAGATCAGTGAAGGGAAAAAATCCAAGTCTGCAGAAAACACAATGGAGAGTCGGAGAGAAGAATAATAAGCAGGGTTTTAGATAAAGACGGTTCAAATGACAAAAAGACAGCTAAGGATTTGGCATGCTCCAGTTTGCAAACGGCTGCTAAGCTCTTGTCTAGAGGATAATAGGGATGGGCAAAGAGGAGGAGGAACAGGGAGGATGAAACTACAAAACAGCAGAAACAGAAGTGAGAATGTATGGTTATTGGGCCAATTCATTCATTCATTCATTCATTCATGGATGGATGGATGGATGGATGCAACCTGTGAGAGAAGGTGATCTGCTGTCTGACCACTGTGTGATGGAGAGGGTGCTGATCATTGTCTATGATGGATAACAGTTTATTCAGCGTTCTCCTCTCCACCACGGACTCAAAAGACTCCAGCCTGAGACTAAGTACAGAGCCAGCCTTCCTGATGATTTTATCAAGTCTGTTGGTGTTGCTGGCTCTGATGCTGCTGCCCCAACACACAGCAGCAAAGAAAATGGCGCTGCAACAACAGACTTGTAGAAGATCTGCAACATCTTGCAGCACACGTTGAAGAATCTCAGCTTCCTCAGGAAATAGAGTCAGCTCATCCCCTTCTTGTACACAGCCTCAGTGTTAGATTGTTGTGGATCACCACTCCCAAGTATCTGTAGTCCTCCACCACCTCCCCCCTGATCCGTAGTGGCTGTAAAGGCATCCTCTTTTTCCTACCGAAGTCAATCACCATCTCTCTGGTCTTGTTGACATTCAGCCTCAGGTGATTCTGTTCGGCCTACTCTACAAAGTTGTCTACCAGTGTCCTGTACTCACCCTCATCTCCCCCTCTTATACACCCAACAACAGCTGAGTCATCAGAAAACTTCTGCAGGTGACATGACTCAGAGTTGTACTGAAAGTCAGTGGTGCATAAAGGCTGCAGTAGACTCGCTGTTCGCGACCTGTCGTGCAACACTATGATGTCGATCTCGCTGGCGCGCCAGGATTTTGGCCCGCTCGCACAAGGTCGCACACCACTCTCTCGCTTTCTAAGCAACTGCGTCTCTACAGGCATCTGTACGATCCTTCAATGAAGGAACACAGAGATGCCAACATTCATGACGAGAAATCGCCATGAATTCTGTAAAAGAGGAGGCAATATGCCTGAAAATTTGGAAGAACATCCGCGACCAATTTAGAAAATCAAAAAAGAGGTCACCATTGTTTACCTTTTTCTTCTTCTTCTAGTGCGTAGAAATAGCTAAGTCGGTAGCCTTTACTCAGTTGCGACACCTCTGTTCAGGAGAAGACTGCAACTAGTGTCGCCACATTGTCCCGTGACAGGTCGGGAACAGTGAGTCTACAAGACGCTTTAGGTGAAAAGGTAGGGAGAAAGCACAGTTCCCTGTGGAGCCCCTGTATCACTGACCACCACGTCATACAGGACAAACAGTGGCCTGCCTGTCAAGTAGTCAGTAATCCAGGAGATCATAGTGTCGTCAACACCCACCACCCGCAGCTTCTCACCTATTAGCAGAGGCTGAATGGTGTTGAAAGCACTGGAGAAATCAAAGAACGTGATCCTCACAGTGCCTCCCCCACCATCCAGATGCATATGGGCTCGTTGCAGCAGGTAGATGACAGCATCATCGACTCCTAAATGGGGCTGATAGGCAAATTGCAGAGGGTCCAGAAACGTCCTCACCTGTGGCCTCAGCTGGGCTAAGACCAGTCTCTCCAGGACCTTCATCACATGCGATGTTAGGGCGACTGGCCTGTAGTTTGGCGGGTTGGATGGCCTCGACTTCTTGGGGACTGGGACAAAGCAGGATGTCTTCCACAGCAACAGGACTTTCTCCTGACTCAGGTTCAGGTTGTACAGATGTCCCAGTACAGGGGACAGCTGGCTGGCACAGGTCTTCAGGATCCTGGGTGTGATGCCATCTGGGCCTGCAGCCTTTCGCTGATGCAGTCTTTCCAGCTGCCTCTTTACCTGACCTGTAGTCACCGTTGGGCGGGGGTTGGTGCAGATGTCATCAGTGGAGGAGGAGGAGGGGGT
>JAGRRF010006209.1:29424350-29435714 GCA_019097615.1 Morone chrysops
CCTGACAGCGAACAAACCACGACCCTCTGCAAAGTTTGTTTGAAAACTGTTGCAACCAAAGGCAGCTGTACGACGAATTTATTCCAGCACCTCAAGCAGAGGCATGCAGCCAAGTGGGAGAAATGTTGCTCTCTGCAAGATATACAGGACCGCAGCCCACAAACACCTGCTAAAAAACAGTCTACATTAGTGGATTCATTTTCACATTGTGTCCCGTATGATAAGAAAGGAACCCGGAGGAAAGCTATTACTGATGCAGTCGCGTTGCATATTGCTAAAGATATGGTTCCCATTTACACAGTGGAAAACCCGGGGTCGAAACAAAATAAAAACAAAACTAGAGAAAACAAAGAATAATTTCTTTGTCATTTGTAGTGTGTTTTTAAAAAGGAAAAAATGCCTCTCTGTCTGCTCCTTTTAAACAACCAGTGAATTTACCTGGTATCACACAGGTTTTTTTTATATTTATAACAAAAGCTCTATTGGTATCTTTAACTTTTTATCAAAACCTAGACACACTGCTGCTTCTGCCAATTGGCAACAATGTCACTGTGATTGCATCAACAATAATCTGTTCATCTTTCCTCCAGAGCAATCACAACAGCAGCAGACAGTGCTTAGAGCTGTCGCAAACCACGACATCTGATTAGATAATATTCTTAACTAGCCAAAGACACAATGCAGATCTATCACATTGGTATGATTCACTATGCCAAGACTATAAAGACCAGGGAGGCAGTGGGATGCAGCCAGGGGGAGGTTGTGACAGCAAGCATGCCTCAGGCTTGGTTCAACTTAGGTTCGACTTTCTCATTCACTTGGATGAGGCCAGTTGCGGAGTGCAGCAGGAGTAACAACACAGGCACAGAGGGCGGCAGAAAAAACTAAACAAACGCAAGGTCGTCAGGCAATATACCTGGCTCAACTTTTGGTGCAAACATCCTTTGGCAAAGTGCTGCATTGGCAAATCAAGCACATGCAAGCACACATCCCATGTAAATTGTTATACATTATGGACATCACCAAATTGTTGGGGTTTTTTTGGCAACCAGTGGTGGTGACATAGTGGTGACTGCACATTAAGCCTTTGCTCACTGGCTGTGCTTGGTTTTGACTCGTCTGTCGCAGGAAATAATGGCACCTGGTCACAAGCCCTCAAATCCCAGATAAACAGTACACTATAATATGTTTGTGAAAAGACTTAATGTGAGAAATAGTCAACAATCTCGATTCATATCTGATCAGCAGTTGAGCTGGACGGTCTCACTAAGAATGACTTGTCACATTACCAAATGTTCAAACTGTTCCTTAAATTTTCAATGTGTAACATTTGGTCAATTGTCATAAATGGAATATAATATGTAACAGTATGTTTTCTTGAAATATGATATATATGTGTTTTCGTTACCTTAAAATTAGCTGTTTTTATCTACAGACGCTGGTCTTGTTTTCTTCCATGGAGTCTGCCATGTTGAACCACCATGTTGAACCACCATGTTTCTACAGTAGCCCAGAAAGGACAAACCAAACACTGGCTCTCGATAGGGCCTTTCACATTTTTGGCAGCCACTGTAGTTTGTCCTTCACACTTGGAAGGGGAGCTGTATTCAGTTGGTTGCAATCGACAATCCCACTACTAGATGCCACCAAATCCTACACACTGGTCCTTTAATAAACACACAACAACAATAAAAACACAACAAACACTGAAGTTAAAGACCAGTGTGTAGGATTTGGTGGCATTTAGATGTGAGATTGCAACTAAATAAACACCACTTGTGGCTGTATTCGATAGAACAGGATGTGAAGTCTGTAGGGGAAACTACGTTGGCTGCGAAACTGCAGAACATACGAGCAGGCCTATCTAAGCTAACAAAAACATGATTCTTACTTTCAGGTGATTATACACAACCGAAAACCTTTAAACCTTGATAAAGAATGTCCTTAGGGAAATCCTAGGCCTTTAACTTTACAAATCACAAACACGGTAGTTGTTTAAACTTGCAATATTTGTTGTAAACACACAACACTGATGTTGCCAGCATATAAAGTTGATACAGCATAACATGTTAGCAGTTGCCCCTTAACACATTTATAATTCATTTAGACTCCACTCTGTGTCCCACTGATGAATGCAAGTCCAACATTCACTCTTCTTTTAGCTCTGGTTTGGTCTCTGCCAACTCCTGAGAAACCATCTGAATCTTAATGCTCCACTATGTTCACCATCTAGTCTCTAACTGTGCCTGTGTGCTGTTTGGAGCTGGGCTGGTAGTGTACAGTGGGTTTATCAGAGCTTTTGTGCAGAAACAAAACAATGACCTTAAAGACCTGCAACTGAAACCTGGAACTGGTGGGTCTGTAACTTGCAACACCTTTTAGTTTAGACAAAGTAATCTGATCTACTGTTACCCAATATAGGTGTCAATAGTATGCAGACAAAGTGATCTGACAATTTTAACTCTTATGGGTATTGCAAAGTTTATTCTTCTGGAGTTTTCAACAATGCTGACAGCAGACACAGACTGGTATATCCACAGACCAGAGGTTGGCCTGCAGTCCACTGACAATCCACAAGCAGCAGCCACCTGCTGTATGAAACAAACACACATCTCCAGCTCTGTGTGAAGTGACACTGACACCATCAGCCACTATGCAGGAAACAAACAGTGTAACTTTTGCCACTACTTACCTTTCCCAATGTAATGTCAGGGAGTCCAGACTTTTTTAAGAACAAGGCAGCTTCTGTTGGTCCTACTCTCCCTGTGTTCCCAGGATCCACCTTGGAGCAAACACAAACATCACAGTCTGAGTGCACTGTGGCATACTAAAATCTCCCTCAAACATCTTCATCTTCATCTTTCATAGTTTCAGGTTTAGGTTTAAGTTTAGAGGCAATATACTTTGGCTCATCGTCTTACCTGTCTGTACAAGTTCTCATATAGAGGGTTCCCACTTGACAACTGTGGCAGAGAGAGAATATTATTGCACTATAAATTAACCCCATGCATTTCTCTCTATAACTGAGGTTGCTTCAGCTACAACTACTGAGAACATGTAACCAGTGTTTTCTAATTTTTACATCCAACTTGAAGTCCCCTCCTGTCAGAACTCAGTGTTTGTTCTTGTTCCTACAGTGTGCTTTTTGAATGATGTCTGTGCAGAGTTTGACACTAGGAGGATGTTTTCACATTCAACTGCTGAAAGTGGAAAGTTTCTCTGTGCTAACTGCAAATCAGATTTTAAGGGGCGGGGCCTACCAGCATGATTTGTGACATCACAAACAGTTAGGAAGTCAGTCCTGGTCCAGTATGCAACTTGTACAGTGTGATGTAGAAACCTGAAGCCACCAGTACACATCCATTGAGAATGGACTTTACACTGAAGTAGGAGACATATTGTGTCCAGCAGGTAAAATTTAGAATTGAACAGCATTTACATTTGTCGCCCACCTAGAGTCTGTCCAAGGTTTCTGCCTCTTAAAAGGAAGTTTTTCCTTGCCGCTGTCATCAAGTGCTTGCTCATGGTGGAATTGTTGGGTCTCTGTAAATATTGTTATAAGGAGTTCGTTGTAGACCTGCTTTATTTGAAAAGTGTCCTGAGATAACTTCTGTTATGAATTGGCGCTCTACAAATTTACAATTAGTGCTTTTACAAAAAATTTATTGAATTGATTATTCATGGATTTTGTAATTTGTATTAAAGTAGAAGGAGTAGATGACTTTTTGAGGATTTTAATGTATAAATTATACTTTTTTGCAGAAAGAACATAGCAGACACACATCATTGTTCCAAGAAGACTTTTTGTATATGTCTTAATATGTATCTTGAGGGGATCTTTAAAAGGACCACCCTAAGTTAATTGAACGAGCTGAAATAAATATCTAGTATGCCCAGAATAATAACTCATCCAAAAACTCGTTTAGGGCCAATTTCGATTATGATTAAAGAGCCCTCGATCCCTGCAGTTCACAATCAATAACAAAGATATCAATCACAAACCAGCTGCATTGTCATATTATAGGACTGTTGAGTAAACGCAGCACCGGTACCGGGTGCTCATCAGCCCTAACATTAACTCGACCACCAGTGAACGTTAGTTAAGACTAATGTGCAAACTCACATCAGCATCATTATTATTAATCAAATGTTAGCCAGGTCTGCTGAGGTTAGCCTAAGCCTGCATCCTAGCCTCATGAGCATGTTTATCCCCAGCCTCACACTAACTACTGGGCACCAAGGCTAGGCTAGCTAAGGTTTGCTAGCTTAAGGGCTGAACGGTATCACACTTTCTGATGCTTTCAACACATAGGGGCGCAGGCCAGCTTTACCCCAACTTTGTATACAGTGTCCGTGGCGCTTATTATCTTTAAATGTGTAGTTAGTGAGCTAACAGCCTGTTATACCGTAGGTAAATAGCTACATGGCTAGCTAATACCAGCTGAGGCTAACAAGCCCGCTACCTAACGGTACTGCAATAGGCCTTATTCGACTAGCAGACTGCCTTATTTTCAGTTACATTTCAAAGCCAAGTGAAATTAAAATACACTGTCATTAATGAGACATAGCGTGTCATTCTAAGAATGATCTTAGCCTTAATTTCAAGCGTACAGTTGTAAATTGCTGCATCTTTACCTGGGTAAGAGATGTGAGAGCTGCCATCTTCCCTGTTGCTGCGGGAACGCACCCACCCTCCCTCTCCAAGGCAACACTCCCCTTAGCGGACAAACCTGTTCCGCACAGTCCAAGAGCAGAGTGCAGTCTGAACTCCTATTAATAAATCTGCTTATTTTATATTAACTACACTGTCTACCAAATAATGAACTTCATCAAAGACAATTTTGCACTTTTGATTTGTCGTTTTGGGAACAGATTTAATTCGGCCACAATATCTACAAGCAATTACAGTTTAAATTGTTTTACCTTTTGTTGCCTGTGCAGTTTTCAAATTCAAATTCAAATCAGCTTTATTGGCATGAAACAACAATATTGCCAAAGCTACAAATAAATTACATAAGAACAATTTCATACATTTCATTAATAAGTAATTAAAACAGTAAAAGTTGTTAATAAAAAGTAAAATAATAATTTTTAAAAAATCAAAGAAAGTTAGAAAATGTAAATAATATATTAAAATTAAAATAAATAAATAAAATAGTAAGCGTGTGTGTGTTGGAAAATGAAAATAATATATTAAAAATTAAAATAAATAAATAAAATAGTAAGCGTGTGTGTGTGTTAGAAAATTAAAATAATATATTAAAATAAAATAAATAAATAAAATAGTAAGCGTGTGTGTGTTAAAATAAATAAATAAATAAATAAATAAAAAATAATATATTAAAGCAGGGCAGCAGCAGCAACAGCAGATGACGCCGACGATGATGATGATGAGGAGACCATCTCTCTGGATTCCAGAAGGCATGAGGTATCATGTCATGCCTGTGAAAGTACTATTCAGTCTACAATGGTGAGGAGTCATCATTTGGAGCCCACACAAAATCACAAAATCTCATTTCTGTAACAGGACCCAGATGCTGTACAGGGGGAAAGCCTGCCTGGCAACATAGTGAGTATTAAAGGACACTCCATCGTGCAAAATTCCTGCTGTGCTAATTGTCATATCTCTCTCTCTCTGCTTAATATTACAATTATAATAATAAAAAATATATAAAAACCTGTTGATACTGTCCCATGAGAGAGGATGAGTCCAAACAATCTATTTACTCCCTTAATGGGTGAAAGAGTTATTGCAGGATGGCAGTCTCCGTAACATTGAGGCTTTTAACTAATAGTCATTAAACAGAATCACTAACAGACTCATTCAACCCCGCTGCTCTAAGAAACGATATAGAAAATCATTCATACCCATTGCAATAAGACTCCATAACTCATCTGCCTCTGACTAAATCTACCTGTGGAACATATACTTCATATGATATGTGTTAATATATATGTGTGTGTGTGTATGTATGTATATATATGTATATGTATGTATGTATGTATGTATGTATATATGTATATGTATGTATGTGTGTATACATATATATATATATATATATATGTGTGTGTGTATATCATTATGTATGTATGCACACCTTGCACAGGTGGAATATATGACACATATCTACATTATATCAATATTAATGTATAATATCTATGTGTACACATGTATATGTCAGGACCGGTGACCAGAACTCAGATGCAGACCAGAGTTGAAGTTTTCAATAAAGGTATTTTATTGAAATGGCACAAGCAGAATGTGGTTGAGAGGCTGGATATTCAGATGAGTCAGAGAGAGTGGAATGGGGTCCGGGCTCCAGTGCTCTGGGTCTAGCGGTGCTGGCTGGCAGGACTGGGTCAGGCTCAGGACTAGATGGTCTGAGGTGAGACAGGGAAAAACAAAGCAGGTTAGTGACAGGTATTCTTCTCGAGAACAAAGGGGCCAATGTACTTGGGTGACAGTTTCTTAGAGCCAGCTTTAAACGGAAGATCTCTAGTAGAGAGCCATACCTTGTCTCCAATGGAATAGGAGAGGGGTGCGACGACGGTTGGCATGGTGCTGATATTGGACCGAGGTTCTCAGCAGAGCGGCTCTGGCTCGGTGCCAGGTGCGATGACATCTCCGGATGTAAGCCTGGACTGAGGGAACTGCCAATTCTCTCTCCTGAGTGGGAAACAGCGGGGGTTGAAAACCATAAACACATTGAAAAGGAGACAGACCCTTGGCTGATGTGGGCAGAGTGTTGTGGGCGTACTCCACCCATGGAAGCTAAAATGACCAGGAAGTAGGGTTGGAGGATGCCAAACAGCGCAGGGTGGTCTCCAGTTTTTGGTTAGCTCTCTCCGCTTGACCATTTGCTTGGGGATGGAATCCTGAGGTCAGGCTTGTGGTGGCTCCGATGGCACGGCAGAATGACTTCCAAACAGCTGAGGTGAATTGTGGACCTCTGTCGGAGACTATGTCTAAGGGCAGACCGTGGACCGTGAACACCATTGAAACCAGGAGCTCAGCAGTTTCCTTGGCTGTGGGCAGTTTAGACAGAGGCAGGTAACTTGCTAAAACAGTCCACCACAGTAAGCACAACAGTCATACCTTTATAGGGTGGAAGTCCGGAGACAAAATCCAGAGACAGGTGGGACCATGGGTGACGCGGTATGGGCAGAGGCTGCAGGAAACCAGCCAGTTGGAGCTCTAATTCTGAGCACATACGGGACAGGCCGAAACGAAGGTCTGAACATCTGTCCTCATGTCTGGCCACCAGAACCGCCTGCGCAGGAACGCCAGAGAGCGGGCCACTCCAGGATGGCATGAGAGTCTGGAAGAGTGGCCCCACTGTAACACAGATGGTCGGACAGAGAGAGGTACAAACAGACGACACGGAGCCATTACCTGTGTCAGGCTGGTGCTGTAGAGCCTTCCTCACCTCGCTCTCAATCTCCCAGGTGGCTGCCCCGATAATACAGGTTCTGGGTACCATGGTGTGAGGCTCCGCAGTTGTCTCCTCTCTCTCGAACAGTCGAGATAGTGCATCGGGCTTCACATTCCTTCCGGTCAGGAATTGAATCGACCAAAGAACAGAGCCCATCTGGCTTGCCGAGAGTTAAGCCGCTTCGCTAAGCGGATGTATTCCAGGTTCTTATGGTCGGTCCAAACCATGAACGGCTGATCTGCGCCCTCCAGCCAGTGTCGCCACTCCTCGAGAGCCAATTTGACCGCCAGCAGTTCGCGGTTCCCGACATCGTAATTCCTCTCTGTGGCTGTAATTTCTAATTAATCGTAGAAATGTAGAAATTAGCAAAACCCAAGAATCTTTGAAGCTGCTTCCTACTCTCTGGCTTGGGCCAATCCAAGACCGCTCTCACCTTCTCGCGGTCCATCCTCACCTGGCCCTTGGCGATGATGTGGCCGAGAAACGTGACAGTGGAGGCGTGGAACTCGGACTTCTCTGCCTTGATGAATAACCGGTTCTCTAGCAGCCGCTGGAGGACTTGGTGGACATGCTGAATGTGCTCTGCTTGGTTCTGGGAAAAAAATAGTATATCATCAAGGTAGACAAATACAAATCTGCCCAGCATATCTCTCAGCACATCATTAACCAAGCACTGAAAAACTGCTGGTGCGTTGGTGAGGCCAAAGGGCATGACCAGGTACTCAAAGTGCCCCAGTGGAGTGTTAAAGGCCGTTTTCCATTCATCTCCCTCACAGATCCGGACTAGGTGATAGGCATTGCGCAGGTCTAGTTTAGAAAAGATCGTTGCTCCCTGGAGGGATTCAAAGGCAGAGTTCATTAGGGGAATGTGGATATTTGTTTTTTACAGTTATGTCATTCAAACCTCTCAAGTCGATGCACGGCGTGGAGTGTTCCATCTTTCTTGCCCACGAAGAAAAACCCGGCTCCCAGAGGTGATTAAGAGGGACGGATGATCCCTGCCACTAGCGAATTGTTAATGTACTCCTCCATAGCCGCCCTCTCTGGCCTGGAGATGTTATACAGACGGCTATGGGGAAACGTGGACCCTGGCAGCAGGTCGATGGCGCAGTCGTAAGGTCGGTGCGGGGGTAGAGAGAGTGCCTGCTGTTTACAAAATACTTCGGAAATCCCATGGTACTCAGCAGGGATTAGCGACAGGTCTGGCCGGACTGGTTTGGGCTTCTGGTGGGTTACAGAGGGAGGCAGAGCAGATCGCAAACAACTGGCATGACAGGCAGAGCTCCAGTTACTTATTTTAGCAGTTGTCCAGTCAACGTTAGGATTGTGTTTAATCAGCCAGGAGTGCCCCAAAACCAGAGGTATGAACAGTGAGTCAATAACAAAAAAGGAAATGAGTTACCTGACAGCTGGAGCTGGACTGGGCAGGTGCGGGTGGTGACTCGAGCCAGCAGTCTCCCTTCAAGTGTGCTAGCCTCCAGCGGCTCTTCCAATAGCTCCGTGGGCAGCCCCAGCTGTTTAACTAAAGCGGTGTCAAAAAAACTCTCGTCAGCTCCAGAATCAATAAGCGCTAGGAGCTCCAGTGTCTGGTCCCTCCAGCAGATGGTGGCATATAACTGGGTACGTGGACGGGAAGACAGAGGTATAGTTGCTTGGCTCACTAGGATGCTCCCCCTGGCTAGCGAGCCCTCCGGTTTAACGGTCGGCTAGGGCAGGTGGCGAGGTTGTGACCAGGGGTCTCATTTATAAAACTGTGCGTGGGATCGTTACTAAAAGTGTACGTACGTGCTATTTCAAACCTTGCTAGCTCTCTCGCTAGCTTTCCAAGATTACCAACCCCAGCTTTAAAGTTGATGCCTTTGGGGTGTATTGTTTCTAATTTTCTTATCCATGTCCTTTCAGCTCGCAGTTTCCAGGAAGGTGCTGAGGGCCTTTCGCCGGAAGGAGCGTACATAGCCCCTAGTGGCGAGAGCTCTGAAGAGCGCTTTTTGTGGTCGCCATGAAATCACTTTTGTGGGTGCAAATACGGTGAAACCGGAGTAATTGTGATTTCAGTAGGCCCCTGTATGTATGTTTTGGGTGGTGGTCTTATAAAGCAGAGCATGGGTTTCTGTTTCTTTGAAGAAAACTTTAATGTCTAATTTGTTTGTGTGCTGGAAATTGATCCCTTTGTAGGTGGTGGTATACAGGAAGTCGACCGACGTGGTGCTGGTGGTAGACTTCAGTGTGATGGACGGGATGTGGTTATTTAAGGTAAGTACAAATTGGTCAAATTCTTCCATAGAGTGGGGCCAGACCCCCCAAATGTCATCCAGATATCTATAATAATGTAATGGCTTTTTGTTACAGGTTGCCAGGGCGGAGGACTCCCATTTGGCCATAAAAATGTTGGCATAAGCCGGTGCAAATTCTTTGCCCATGGCAGTGCCTTTAATTTGTAAATAAAATGTATTATCAAATTCAAAATCATTCCTCCTCAGGTTAATTTCAAGAAGTTGTAACAATTCCTTATCAGGTCTTTTTTTGTCTGGAAATTTGATAAATATAGTTTTTATGGCCTGAATGCCTTCATCAATGTCAATGTTAGTGTACAGACTGTCAACATCCATAGTGAACAGGATGGAGTCGGGGGGGATCTGGAGTTGTTTGACTGTATTAACAAAATGATAAGTGTCCTTGAGATAGCCATAATGTCTATTAGAAAGGGGATTGATATAATGATCAATAAATTGAGCCATGTAATAGGTCTCACTGTCACAATCAGAGACAATCGGCCTCCCAGGTGGGATTTCGTAGGGGACACTCCATCTTGAGGGCTCTTTATGGATCTTGGGCAGCAGGGTCGAGGGATCGGGTTACCCAGCAGGTAAGTGTATTGTTTTTTGTTTATGCATTTGTTGTATAATAATGATTGGATAATTGGTTGCACCAGTTTTTTGGTCTTTAAGGAACAATAATATTTCTTTAAGGAACAATAATATTTTTTATCTGTTAGTTGTGTGTTTCCCTCAAATAAATATTGTTCCCTGTCCATAACCACTACTGCACTGCACTGGGCCTCAATTTCATCCCGGTTCAAGTTGTTCCTGATTGGGAGTGGCTGGAAATTATTTTCAAAGTAATCGATGTCAACTTGGATAAGGTCAGTGATTTCTGGTGGCAATTTAGAAAGGGGGGGCTCCAATCTGATTTGTGGGTAAAGGGGGTGAAAGTCACATCTTTTTTGTTTTGGAAATATACATGTGAGAAAACATCAGCAGGACAAACAAATAATGCAAAATGCTGTTAAAAGATGTCTGATCCATGTTGTGTTTCCCCAGTCACAGGTGCAGCTCAGAAGTTATGCATATGAAAATGACAATAATCTCAACACATGGTGAGTATGCAGGTTAAAAGTGAAACAGTCAGGTATGCATATAGTCCAGATTAAAAAGAACAGACAGGATTGAGATTTGACATGTTGGATTGTTTATTGTTTTGTTTATATTTTTAATTAGGGACCGAGCACAGTGACAACTGTGAAGTCCCTATTGTTCCTGTAGGAATTATTTTTATTCCCTGCCCGTACAACCGCATTTTTGGAGGCCTCAACATATTCAAAAACTCAAGAGATGAGTCACAAATGTCAGTGGTGGCGAAACATTTGATATTCTATGCGTCAATTTTGGGTTGGCCACTATGTGGCGCTATTAGCATGATAATTTTTTTAGGCTAATAAGTCCTGCATCTTTTGGTGCACATTCGCGTTCGGTGAATGGAGCTGAATCTCCCCATATAAGCCCCACCCACTTCCGACCAAGATTTTATTTTGTTAGAGCGCGAAATGTCCAAAAACGACTTTTTCATGTTACTCCTATACGCTTTGTCCGATTTCCACAAAATGTTTCACGTAGCATCTGGGGACCGTCCTGGCAAAAAAGTCATTTGAAGA
>JAGRRF010007494.1:8330-27260 GCA_019097615.1 Morone chrysops
TTCTTCCCCGGAGTTCTTGTGCTTTATCATCCTGCAGGTTCTCATGGATCCTGGTGGATCCTGGTGTAGCCTCCTGCCATGGTCCTGCTAGACTGCCATTGCTAATATCACTGATATTATTATTGTTATTATTATTAGTTGTTGTTGCTGCGGTGCTGTTGTCGCTACATTATTGTTATTATTATTAGTTGTTGTTGTGTATTATTGCTACAGTTACTGTTGTCATTCGGTCCCCTGTCGTTGCTGCTCGTCGTCACCATCTTTTTTCATTTCGTCATCGATCATTACTGTTAATGTAGTTGTTTTACTGTTGTTGCTGTACATCTGTTTGTCCTCTCTCTCTCTCTCTCTCTCTCTCTCTCTCTCCCCCAACTGGTCAAGGCAGATGACCAACCCACCTAGACCCGAAGGGTCTGTCATGGTGGTACTTGTTGGGTCTCTGTAAATGTTATAAGGAGTTCGGTCTAGACCTGCTCTATTTGAAGGTGAGGTTTCTGCCTGTTAGAAGGGTCTGTCCGAGGTTTCTGCCTGTTAAAGGCAGTTTTTCCTTGCCCCCGTTGCCAAGTGCTTGCTCATGGTGGTACTGTTGGGTGTAAATGTTAAAAGAAGTTCGGTCTAGACCTGCTCTATTTGAAAAGTGTCCTGAGATAACTTTTGTTATGAATTGGCGCTATACAAATAAAACTGAATTTAATTTAATTTAATTATTCTATTCAAAGGTCCCTGAGATGCTCAAATAAAGGGCTTTTGTATGTACTGCACTCACGGCTCAAACAGAGGGGTGATAGAGCTTTTGCAGTTGCTGCTCCACTTCTGTGGAACCAGCTCCCCCTGGATATTAGATCTCGGTTAGGGTTAAAAAAAACTCTAGGCATAAAAACAAAAGAGCTCACTTCTCACGGTCTTGATGACACCGTTCATCCCTGTACTGATACTAAGCTAACCTAGCGTACCTTACTTTTCCTGCAGTTCTACAGGCAAACTTAGAATTGTTAGCAACCGCAATAAACTCAGTACACTATTTTTAAACTCAGTAATAGTCAGACAACCTACTATTAGCTGAAAAACAAACACTAGCTTAGGACTTATTCATGTCCTTATCCAATACACCCCAAAAATGAGTTCATTTAAGGTCCCACTTTTTCTTGGAATCTCAACCTCATAGTTTATACCGCTAAGCTTTCTTTTCTCATTAACCACAGAGTCACTGAGAAACACTGCTTATGTATGTTAGCCATAGTAATGTTCTTGTCATGTTTATATGGTTTTGTTCTGTAACTTGTTTACTGTCCTTGCTTAGCCAAGATAGGTAGTTATCAATGAACTGCCCAGTTGTTACGTAACTTGAATGAACTGACAAATGAACTCTTTCAGCTATACGCTCTGGATCCCAGGATCACACATCGGGTGCACTCCTGAGATCAAAGGGGGGATGTTGGTGTTTAACTGGACTAAAGGGAGCATGTTGGAATCTGACCATGTGCTCAAACAAAGGAACACACACACACATACACTCCTTTTTCCTTTTAAGTTAGATTGTATATTGTGTATTTTTCCTCTGTTTGCTTTTATTATATCTGGTTAATAAATGTTTGTGTTTACATATGCTGGCCTATTTCATTTCGTACAAGAGTGAGTGATACCAACCTCTTCTATGTAGACCTCCATAGCTCCCACTCTAGCTATTATTAATGATTTTGGTGGTAATTATTAATTAAATTATTTATCTGATTTCTGTACTTTTAGTGTACTTTTTATGAGACTGATCAATCAATTATTGGTTATCGTTCCCTTATTTAGGGGGGTGCCCTGAGGAACTTTAATATTAATTAAAGTAATCTTCTATTATCTTTTGATAATTATAATTTTTGATAACCATTAATTGATTAAACTATTACAGTTAGACCACTCTAACACCCTACGTTGTAGAGCCCGACAAGGTTTTCTGTTTAGGCCTTGTGGTGCTGCATTTTGAAAGGAACCTAAACATCGGCTGCTTTGAGGATGGCGCTGCTTCTGGCTCCTCAATAACCTCTTTTTCTGCATCATCCTTAGACTGGTCCTCCTGTTTTGTGTGTGGGAAAGTGCATTTGACCACATAGTCTTCTGCCTGTTTCAGCAGTTCCTGGATATTTCCATCAGCCACATCAACATTAACAAGGATTTCACAGACAGACAAAGCAGGCAGCTGCTCCAAGTGGTGAGAACTTTTCATCGGTTGAATCCAAGAGGCAAGCAAAACGCTGGTTCAGATTTAATGTCATTTTCTCTGCAAGAGTGGCAAGGTCTCTGTACCGAGTGTTCTCTGCAAAGTCAGTTAGGTGGTTCAGCAGATCAAACAGGGCAGGAACCACTAGGGACATAGATGTGGTGTCACTCTAGAGGGTTTTAGTGTGTTCCGCAAAAGGCAGCAGTAGGTCATGCAATGATGAAAGCTTTTGCCACTCACTAGTAAGCAAACTGTCCCATCCCACATCATTTGTGATTTGACAGACTGCATCTTTGACTGTGAGGAGTCGTGTGACCATGTTGAATGTGCTTGACCAGCGTGTGGGGCAGTCATTTACAACAATAACACCACACTGGTCCAATAACCTCTGTGTTGCAACTGAGGACTTGCAAAATAGTTTCACCACAGACCTTGCTGCATCGAGGACTCTTCTGACAGTCTCCTTCTGCAACATGTAGACCACAAGTTGTATGGTATGCACCACGCACGGTGTCCTTTCCATTTCCATGTCGATATGATGGTATCTAATAACAAGAAGAAAAGACCAAATGAGTCTAAACCTTATAAAGTGGCTGTTGTGTGTCTGTATATACTGTATATATGTAGTGTGTGGCAGGGGGAAAATCATTCATGTGATAATTGACTGTCATGCAAAAGAATAAACTAAACATGGCTCACCGCTGGTCATCAATTTCAGTCACTTTCCATCGGGGACCCAGGGGGGTCGTCCTCAGAGCTGGTTGCTTCTGCTGTGGTGTTTTTAAAGGCTGCCACCATGTTACTCCCATTGTCCGTTATTACCGTCAGGATCTTCTCCTTTGGTATGGCCCACTCTTGCATACATTTGTCCACACATGCCTTAATAGACTGTGCAGTGTGTGGGTGAGCTACTTGTTCAAGGGCCAACAATATGTTGTAGTATAGAATTTAGTGTAGGTTAGTGCATGTTATAAGTTAGAGATCAGGTAATCACTCAAAGAGTTTGGATATTATGTTGTAAGCACTATGGTTTGTTCACACAGATAACTGGAAATCAAGTAAAGAGCACTATGTTTTAAGTAATGATTTTTTAGTGTTAAGTAGAATAGATTTTATATTTTGAGTGTTAAATAGAATAAATTTTATATAAGCACACAATGATGTTAATGTAGGCATTATGTTTTAAGTAAAGATGATTTCATGATAAGCACAATACCGTTGATGAAGTAGTAAGCACGATGGTTTTAGTAAAGTTTGATGTAAGGTGTAGTGAATATAAAATGTGCAGATGTAGCAAAAAGCAAGAAAAATAGAAGTACAGTAAGCTGGATTCTAATGGTGTAATCCTGAAGAAAGGAGAGTAAAAAGAAAATGTCATGGCCTACTGGTGTGTAAGTCTGCGGGTTCTGTGGTAAGAACATAGGCCCAACAGGTGCAGGATAATTAAGCTGATAAGACACTAGTAGAATGGAAAGAACCACAGGTTGGTGGAATTTCAGGGTCTTTCCAGAGTGGAATTTTGAAAAGGTCAATCTTCTACCTTTTCAAAAGGTAGAAGACCTTGATGAATCCTGATGATTATTTTTCACTAGAATAACAATATTTTTGAACCTAATTTAGACTCAAATTCTTGGAACCAATCTTCTGATCAAAGAAAAACTTGTTCTGACTGAGACCCAACAATAAGTACAGGTTTACTTGGTTCAACACAAAAGTAGCATGCGCTTATAGCAAGGAATGAGGCTGTCGGTCCTTTTTTGTCCACAAGTCTTTTCGTCGTTTATCTGATAAAATAACCTTAGTGTGTATGCTTACCTTCGCATGTACTGTATTTCTGAATGAGTCGTCTGTAAATGTCACTTCAAGTTGGTGGTGTTTTTTCCAGTGATTTTTGCTCCACACGGTTTACAGACGGTCTTGTTGTCCTTGTTGTCATAAGTGAAGTGTGACCAGATGTCAAGTCTTCGTTTTCGTCCTAGACCTAGCTCTGACATTTCTGTTGTTTATGAGACATGCCATTGCCCTCGGACCGGGTGCACTGCAAAACGTTAGCGTGTTGCTAACGAGCGAAGTCAACTGAAACCAGCCAAAGCTGTGTAACTAAGACTGTGCAACTAAACACAACTGTTGTGAAAACGTCCTCGAAACTGTGTGAAGTTCTGCAAACTCGTCTTTGCTCTCCTCCTGTGTAACTGCTGCTGCGTTTGTTTAGCTGTTGAGCCTGCATTTGCCGCAGCTTTTTAAAATGGCTCTGCTGCTTCTGCATAGATCAACCTTCCCCTCAAAGATTCACTCTGATTGGATTTCTTCCCAACTTGTCCCACAAAAAGAGTAGTTCTGATTGGATCTCTCCTCCATTCATCCCTCCCTAACATTTTCGTCTCATTTTTATTCATTGACTAAAGTTATATTTCGTCACAGTCTTCGTCATCATATCTGACTTTTTATTTAGTTTTTATTTAGTTTTCGTATGTGAAAAAGGTTATTCGTCAACGAAATTAACACTGACCCAGATAAGCCTGCCAACTGTTATCCCCCATGACCCATCTGCCCAGGGCTACACACCCCTTGCTGTGGCTACTGCCACCCCTTATATATATGTATGCTGATGTGTGTTATTGTGCTGGAGTGGAATTCTGTTATAATTGCCATCCAGAGTGGGGGTAGTGTTATAAGAGTAGTGTAGCTCCTTTAAGGAATATGGACATGGGTTAGCCGTAAGCTACCAGGTTTAGCAATAAATGTACAGTGTGAGTAATAGTTGTCGGTGAATAAAAGCTGTTGCTTCTCAAGACCAAAGTGGAGCCTCTGTGTATGTTTTTTGCCAACTGCTCAGGATAAAGTGAAAGGGGTTAGCCCCGAAGTTAGCGTCATCTTTGGCCTTGGAGGAAACTCTCCCCTTTGTTTCCCAACTACGGTCTGGGAGCCGAACAGCCGGTTAACAGCCGTCTCATTGGCTGAATGTTACATGCATCCTCATTGGCTGAACGTTAAACCCATCCTGATTGGCTGATTGTGACATGCATGCTTATTGGCTGATTGATACATGCATCCTGATTGACTGATTGTTACATACAACACAATTGGCTCATTGTTTCATGCATCCTGATTGACTGAATATTAAAGGCCTTCTAGGAAGTTTTTTCTTTTTTCTTTTTTCTTGCCGCCGTCTTTGCTCATGGTGGGAACTGTTGGGCTTGTCCAGATGAGTGTAGACTCTGTTCAGCAGGTAGATGATGCTGTCCTCAACTCCCAGACGGGGCTGGTAGGCGAACTGCAGTGGATCGGTGAAGGGCCTGACCATAGGCCTTAGCTGCTCTAGGACGAGCCTCTCCAGGGTCTTCATAATGTGGGACGTCAGAGCCACCCGTCTGTAGTCCTGAGGGCGTCTTTGGCACAGCAACGAGGCAGGATGTCTTCCACAGCACGGGGACTCTCTGGAGGTGCAGGCTCAGGCTGAAGACTTGGCTAAGTACTCCACACAGCTGGGGGGCACAGACTTTAAGCACCCGTGGAGTCTTTTCAGCTGTCTTCTCACCAGGTCAGACGTGAAGGGCACTGTAGAGGTGACAGTGGGGGGAGGGGGGAGGTCCTCAGGTTGTGGAGGACATGATGTAGAGTAGGGGGGAGGGGTGGAGTAGCTGGGTGTGAATTGAGGTGGTGAGGAGCAGACAAGGGGTCTGTAAGGAGGAGGAGTAGGGGGAGATAAAGTGGCAGTTGTTGAGTAGCAAGCAGCAGAGACTTGTGGGGGATGGGCCGCAGTATCAAACCTATTGAAAAATAGGGTTTCAACACCCACCTGTAGTGCCTTGCTGTGTGGCATCTCCAGTCTCTTCACACTTTTCCTATCCATCTTAAAACCTGTACTGTCTAACAAAGAGAAACAGTGAAAAGAAAGTAATGAATTCATATTCATTCAAAAAAACAACAATTGCTGGCAAGAATGAACTTTTCTTTGGTCAACAGACCCATCTTGTGTCGAAAAAGCATGACCGCAGTGAGAACAAAGTAATAAAGCAGAAAACAGCTTATTTTGCTTTTGAAAAACAGTTATAGTGTTTTCAGAGTTTTCAACAGAGACTGTATTGTCAAAAAACATCTTGTTTTACTGAAACAGTTTTACCTCTGCTTTTGTAACTGGGCCACGTTTCAGTTCACTCAGACTGTATTTTCACAAAACAGCTACTTTTGCTTAAAAACAGTTATAGAGACTTTACATCTAGTTTTTTTTTATTGGCAGGAAAACACAACTTCAGTGGTTTTAGCTCTACTTCGAAGTCGACTTAATTTTTTAGCTCAATTAGAAATATTTTGTGGTTTTACCTATGGTTTTAAATTTTCAGATACCTGGTCATGGTAGAGAATGACAGATTAAATGAAAACAGTACTTATTTCCACAATTTGGTCTGCAGGCCAGATTAAATAAATCAAGTGAAACCATGAAACATTATATTAAAGCATTTCAGAATGTTTCTAAGCTTAAGACCACCTCATGCACACTTTTTTTTCTAGAATTGCATGTAAAAAAGAGAAAAGACTGAGAGTGAGAGAGATTACTTACTTACTTATCATACTTTTTTCTTTTAGAGCTAAACTAAAGAATTATGCCATGCAGAGAATGTAACTGTCATTTGTCACAATCTGACTGAACTGAAAACTTAGTCCAGTTACAAAAGCAGACCTAAAATCACTAAAACTGTGTTTTTTAAGCAAAATAAGCTGTTTTGTGACACTCCAGTCTGACTGAACTGGAAACTCAGTCCAGTTAACAATGAGAGATAAAACCCCAAAAACTGTGTTTTTTACAAAAAGAAGGTATTTTGTGACACTACACTCTGAGTACACGGAACACTTCCATTGAGTCCAGTTTAAACTACTAGTAAAACTACAGTTTTTTCACCAAAAGAAGCATTTTTTTGAACTAAAACTAAAACTAGAACTAAAAAAAACTCCATCCAGTTAAAAAAGTTGACGTAGAAACAGCTAAAACTGTGTTTTTTGACCAAATAACGTAGTTTTGTAACAGTACAGTTTGACTGAGTTCAAAACTCTGCATCCAAAACCACTAAAACCTTCTGACCAATAGAAGGTGTTTTGTGACATTTCAATTACTGCATTCAGTCCAGTCCATGAGGAGGAACCACAGTAGATGGAAAATGATCAATTTGTCGTAACAGTAATTTGATAAAACTACTAACTTGTTGCTTTCCAACTTTCCAAGTCAAAATATTTAATAAACCCAAAATAATGCAGAATTAATTCTCTTTATTTTACATAAATTACACTTCTGCTTGCCCAATTATATCCTCTTCATATACATGTATGCATAAACATTTATTCCACACAAAACTGTTAAATGCCAAGTCAAGTTGATCATCAAACAATAATTAAAGAACTACAAATGTGTCTAACCCTAATTTTTTGAAACAATGTATTACTTTACATTGATTAAGTCATTAGTTCTGCAACAATATTTAACAGCTCTAATTCAATGAACTAAAAAAAACTCAGTCCAGTTAAAAAAGTAGAGGTAGAAACAACTAAAACTGTGGGGTTTTTTTTTACCAAATGAAGTAGTTTTGTAACAATACAGTCTCACTCCGGTTGAAGTAAAAACCTCTAAAATGTTTTTTTTTTAAAGCAACAGAAGCTGTTTTGACACTACAGTCTGACTGAACTGAAAACCCAGTCCAAAAAACCACCACAACTGTGTTTTTTTAAGCAATACTGCACAGTTACCACTGTAGTGCCACTTTTTATCCACTAGATATCACTGTTGTCACTCATATGACTTCTGGTGACACACTAGTGTGTGTGAATACAGTACCATTTAAATCTAAAGGCCTGTTTTGTGAAGAAGACTGAAAGAGGAGAGAAGGAGTGGCAGAGTTTTTTGTGAAGAGCCTGACTTGAATGACCCGATAAAAAAAACAGAATAAGCTGCTATTTTGCTTCTATAGATTAATTCAGATTTCTCTTTTTATTTTCATCTCTTGTCAACAATGTCCGCTCTAAACTTCATTATTACTCTTTCATAATCAGTGAATGATTATTTTAAGACAGAAATGTATGTAGCTACTTTAGATTTAAATTTTTATTTTCATCATCACATGAAAGGACTTTGTCCTAATTTCTTTGCCTTTATATATAGTCATGTAACCCACATACTTTTGCCTCAGGACAAATATGAGCAATGGGCTGCTCTTCACGTCCTTCGACGCATTGTGCTCTGTTGCCTTCAATACTGTGAACACAGTAGACTGTACAAGACAGCCTTATTATATCTTGCCTGGTGCTCCAGATACCAATCGGTATTGTGGATACTATATCCATATACTATACTATTGTGGCCCCAGGTTTTGCTGCATATCAGTTTGTTGCCATTTATTAAACATATCTATATTAATATCAATGAAATGATAAAAAGGTTACTAGAGTTTGACACATATGGCCTTTCCACAAGACAGGCTTTAAGATTAGGTAATGATGCCTTTTAAGGCTATTAGTATTTAGTTGACATTTTACTTCAGTGGTGCATATTCATGAACCAATTACTGTAATGCAGAGTGAATGTGGGGCTTTGGGGGTCATTGTGTGGTTATGGCAAAAGTGAAAATATTTAAATTTGAAATGAAATCACTTTGTGTACTTTTACTTCAAAATCAAAATGTAAAGTACATCGTAGCAAAGCAAAAACAATTGAAATAGAGCACACTGGCTTTAGCCCAATAGCTGTCTGCAATTTCCTGCTACATAGGGTTGATGTGGTCAGATTATGTGAAAATAAAATAAATAAAATCAGCCTCTCGCTCTTGTTTTACTAAAAATAGAGTGACTAGTGAAAATGTTCACTGCCATTTTCATTGATTTTACTCCAGATTTACAAAGGCAGCAGCTCATTACACACCACACAACATTACACGACATGCAGCAAAGGGCCGCAGGTTGGACTCGAACCCCATGTCCACAATTTATATATTGTTGGTCATTTTAATTTAATATTCAGACTTTCCTCTCCTCTTTTCTGTTTAATTCTACACTGAGGAAGTCCGTGGTATATTTATAATTGATAATCTGTGCTGTCTGTGGAAAAGGAATTTATTGTTGGTTTGGACATCATGTTGCTGATTTTCTTCCACAATACTGTTCGCTGACATTTAATGCAATTTATTTTAGAGCAGTTTAACTGCCCCACTTTTTTACTTTTAGCCAAGTACATTTTTACAGTACTTGTGCATAACTAATATGTATTTAAAGTAACAGTACTTTTATTTATTTTATTTATTTTCCATCCACAGACATTGGTCTCTTCTCTATAAATCTCATTTTCCCTCAGCATTTTAGTATGGCACAATGAATAGAGCCTTTGGTATAAGGACCCATTAATTACTACAATTTGGTGGAAGAGGGATTAAAAATTTTGTTGTTTCTCCACCAAGTGAACCTACAATCTTTAAATCACAGTCAGGCTTTTGTTACTGAAAAATGCTTACTATAGAGACTGACATAAACTCCATTATAATACTAATGCTGATAATTGGGGGCAGGTGTGATATCACCTGTTTGTCTATTGTTGCTGTAAGTAGTAACAGGCTACCAAAATATGCATTAGCATTAGAATTTCCGAAAAGTTTTGCAACTACATACAAATAGATGGTTCTACTCCACAATAATGTATTGTTGTAAAAGACAATGGAATGTAAGTCAGATAAGACATTAATATTCTCTTAAGTAGTCCATTATATTCAAATGTTATAATCGAATGTTATCGTTCAATTCGATTGTGTGGACCTATAGTTACAGCCATTTGTCACTGATTAGCTTTATTATTAATGCTAATCGATATGTTAGTATCCTCTGTGTTATGTATTTGTAGTGACACACTTAAAAAGAAGCACCGGACAGAGAATAACATTTCATATTACTTTACTGTGTTCATGCATTTCACACCTTGAAATGCATGAACACAGTTCAGTGCAGTTTAATACAAATTAGTTATACAAGAGGTGAAGTGAACAGAAATAATTTTCACATTTCTCTTACTGGTTGACATGTTTCCATCATAACTTGATTGATTGAGTGATTGATTACTTGATTATAACACCATGAAAATGTCATGGTAATTACCATAAGTGGTCATTGCAAAAAATGATATGAGTCAACAAGGAAAATGAAAGCAGCTTCACTTTACCTTAACATCTTGGGCATTTATCATGTTGTGGGAGAAGCTTTTTAGCTAACCAACAAGCTTCTAACTAGCAGCACAAATAACAGCATCCTGGTGAAAGAAAATAGCGGAAGTGAATTATTAAAAGCATACACTATACATAACAAGAACCACATTAATACTGCAGTTAATACTGTTAATATTATTCATATTACTATCATTATCAAACACTAAACTACAGCCAGGCACATAGCTTCAGGCTGACAAGTTCATCTGAAAGAAAAAACTCAAAGTGACATGCAAACGTTCTCTTCATCGTCCTCGTTTCCATTCTTCATGTCTTTCTTGCCATCATCAGTGCAGTATATTTATTAAAAGGTTTTTGTTCACAGTTTCTTGTCCACCTCAGCAGTGAGAGCTCCTGTCGGCTCAGGTATCAGTATCAGCAGCTGCCATTGGCTGAGCATGGAGAGCTCTGGTTGGTTCTCAGTCTGTTTGGCACATCATCCAGCTGGCTTCAGACTCTGGTGATAAAACCTGCATGTGCACGTGCAAATGTTAGGGTAGAAGTGTGTTCTGCATGTTATAAAGTATGTCATAATGTGTCAGTGTGTACTGATGTACTGTACAGGTGATTAGGGTTTATGTTGCTGTAATGATCTGCTGACCTATGAGAGGAATGGGCCTTATTTTTCAAATATATTTGAACTACTATATTTTTATGAAAATAGGGCGCTCTACAACTAATTTAAGTCCTCCTCAGCATTGTATCATGTTATTCTGTGGCACTGGAGAAGCATTGTTAAGTCTGAGAAAATAACCCTGTCAATGTGGATAAAAATGGCAGGGAGATAGAGAGAGAGGACAGTCCACCAGGTTCCAGAGATCAACAGTAACAGTTGTATTGGTTTGAAAAAATCCAGGTTATTCTAAAGCTTTTCAAACTATCCCCACCACTGTTGAAAAGTATTAAATTATGTTTTTTGATGAGGCTACACATTTATAACACTAAATCTGTTTCAAACCAGGGGTATATATAGAGTTTGATAGATGCAGGCATTTTTCCAGCCAGGAAGGGTCAATGGAAACAACACTAATTACACTATGGGAACTGTAGGATTCTGTGTTTTTGGAACTTGACCCATATCGGGGACTAAAACTCAAGCAGGGTACATGAGTTTCCCAACTTTGTGAAAGTGCAGCACGAAATTACTATTATCAAGTAGTATCTCTACCAACCACTACCTGGGTTATATATGGGTCCAGTGTTTTTCTTGTGTGTCTGACAATATTCTAGGTAATATCTTCCAAAATGAATGCATTAACTGTAATGCTGTTGTTACCACTGGATAATAAGACATTTGTTTATTGACTTAACATCATCTATAATTGCTATAATAAACTTTTGCTATACCCTACTGACTATCATATGATCAAAGTTGTGTGCTTCACAGACAAAACAATAAGTTTGAATGTTAAGATATTGCCTGTAATAAGAACAAAATGTAAACTAGTAAGTAAAAGTCATTTACAATAATACTTAAGTTAAGACACTACAAAACCTATTAATATGATACTGTACAAGTTGTAAGCACAGTAGTGCTACCAAGAACCAAATGCTAACTAATCAAATTAAATACAGTAGATTGAGTACAGTAGCATATTTGTGTCTGAATACAGTTAATGTGTTCTAGATTTAGTTTCGCCATTTAATCTGTGAGTGGTGTAGTAAATTTAATAAAAGCCACTAGATGTAGGATTTTTTAATGTTATGTGTTTCAAACTATATTGAATTTTTTTTAGTTGAAAAACTAGTCTCCTCAAATTTACATTTATATACAACTAATTTGCAACAGCAAATACGCTTTGAGGGAAATGCATTGTCGACCAAATGTAATTTTCGGTTACCATAACGAGGAAAATGTGTTAGTTAACATAGCTGGCAAGTCACAAAAATACTAATACTGAACTTAACTATTTATTTCTTGTGACTACAGCATTATTCAGCTTTTTAATGGCTATAGTTAGGTAAAGACTGTGGCGTGTTTTAATACAGAAAAATCAGCAGTAATTTGAGACTTAAGATTTTTTAATAACATTTAACTGATATCACAATCTTTCCCTAACCTTAAAAAGTGCTTTTGTTGCCTAAGACTAAGCACAGGCAGCAATTTCATTGCCATCATAATGTAAATATGAATACAATTTAGTAATATACAAACGTAATTTCTAGGAGACACTGGTACAATTTATGTGTTGCTCTCAAACTAGTCAGTGTCTTTAGGTTGCATTTGTTTTTTTGATGCTACCACTAGGTGTCAGAAATGTTGACCAAAGTCTGATGTGTTCAAAGGGATTCAAAATAAAGTAATAAAAGTGTAAATATTTTGTTTTTGCCCATCCCTGTGAAGTGCATGTTACCTAATACAGTACTAGTGGCTTTGTTTATGTTCTGTTGTACTAGTGTTTCTCTTTATGTGAATGTGTGTGTGTGTGTGTGTGTGTGTGTGTGTGTGTGTGTATGCGTGTGCCAGTCCATGCATCTCTTGGGTCTGGTAAAAGACTCTACTAATCAGGGATTTTCAGGCAGAAATAAGGAAATCAATTAGGAACAATAACATCATTATCATTATCTTCGATTACACAATTACTATTGTTTTATTATTTCATGGATGTGATTTTTCAGGACGACTGTTTTTGTTCATAGCTCTTGCACTCACTTTAACAAAGACTGTTTACAGTAGTTACACAATTCTTAATCACATCCCTGATTAATGTTATTGCATTAGGTCAGCATCACTATTGTCCTTATGTTCTATACAAGAAGAGCCTGCATGGCAAAAATCTAAGAAACAATGATGTGTTTGTTTAGAAAACTGTCAACTGTGCTTGATTGTTTTTTTATGAATTTGTAAATCATCAGCCATCTTTCTCACTGAGTGTCAAGTGATTCACTTTGTAGGTGGGCAGATCTTTGCTGAAGCCTGGCAGCCAAGTGGTTGGAGGACAACATCTATCCAGTCTATCTAGGTAAATTGTTAAAGAGAAAGATCTGGAGTCCTCAAAGAGATATGATTGACTAAGCTCCAGATTGAAAATCGGGGAAGATCACCCATGGTGAGTGGCCACCGAACAAGATGACAAACATTTCCATTCACTTTCAGTGGGGAAGGGAGGATGTGTCTCCATTGGCTATAAGGCACTGGCTTGGGCGTGGTCAGGAAAGATCAGTCATGCCAAGGCTCATGGGTAATCCTGGACGGAGGTAAGCCACCGGGACACGGCCATTCTCACTGGTTGATCCTGTGATGGATAGACGAGCTTTGGAGCGCATTGCATCTGTGAACTTCATCTGTACAAGGGAAAACATTTTTACCATGTTTTAATCATTAACACCAAAAACCAAACTACATAGACAGCTGCTTCTGGTAGACTCCCTGAAAATGAACTTTGAAGGATTGGCTCATTATTTTGGGAAATATTTGCTTTAAAATTAGCTTTGTTTCCATAATTTATATAAAAAGATTGACATCATTCTCATTTCTGTCAGAAAAGCAATTTTACACTTTTTGTTTTACTATTTATCCATCTATCCAACACCTCTGTGTACTGTCGTCTGTGGTTATAGAATATATTGCCAGATACAGTCCACACACACAGGGGAAGATAAATAAATGATTATATTAGGTTGTAGATGTGATGTAAAATGTATTTCCATCCAGCAAACTGATAAAACTGAAACTACATGTTCTACATGCGAAATAAGACATCTATAAGCTAAGCTTCTTCTCTGACAATTCTGCTCTAGACTTCTATCTTTTAAAAAAAGGAAATTGCAATCAGTATATACGACAAAGTGCAAAGAAACTATTGACAAAGTTGCACATATTCACTGTGGCCAGCTGTTGAAATTGTTCCAGTGTATGCCTCCGCTAATACCACAAATTGCTGTTTTTATATTTCTTTTTATGTGTGTATTAAACAAATTAAATACATTAACTATGTAAATTAGTGAGCTTTTTAGTTGCAGGTAAGAATATTATTCTCTCTGCTTGCAGTCTTTATACTTAGGCTAACCATGTCTTGACTCTGACTCTGTAGTTAACACACAGATGTGCGTTTTTTATCCATCTCAGTCTCAAAAAGATGGCATAAAAGCATATTTCCTAAAATTATACCTTGAAATGATAAGCAACCCAATGCAATAAAAAATAAATGGTAAATGGTAAATGGACCGGTACTTGTATAGCGCCTTTCTAGTCTTCCAACCACTCAAAGCGCTTTTACACTACGTGCCCTTTCACACACATTCACACAGTGATGGCAAAATCCATCTAACAGAAACTAACATTTATACACATTCACACACCAATGCACAGCATCAGGAGCAATTTGGGGTTCAGTATCTTGCTCAAGGATACTTCAACATGTACATGCACCAGGAGCCAGGGATCGAACCCACAACCTTCCGATTAAGGAACAACCCGCTCTGCCTCTGAGCCACAGCCGCCCCAAAATAAGTCATGTGGTGCAAGACTGTAATGTAATATAGAAATGAAACTCATTTTGATGAACATTAAAAATATGGTATGCACTTTCATTATCGGTAAAATATAAAGAAAGGAATCTCTGTCTGTATATATGTATGTCTGCCCTTGACATATCTGGAGAAGTGTACACACTTGGTGGGTGTATTGCTTAAGACCCAAGGGAGTGCAGTGTTGTGTGGAAGCTCTTCACATCTACAGGAAATACTTGTTATAATGTGTTACTTCTGCTATAAGAACAAACTGTTAAGAGGAGACCCGTTTTAAGTTTTTTAAAAGTTTTGTTTTTGCTAAACTTAAAATCTAGCTGTTAGCAATGACAGCAGCCAGTTCATTTTCTATTGAGAAAACTCTATACTTAATGTGTTATTATGGAAAATTTCATTTTTATATCCAATCCCATCCATGATTGTGTTCTGGGCAACACAATTCAATAGCCTTGACTGCTCAATATTGGAATATATGTCACTTGAAGTAAGTACTGCAGTGTGTGACATCATAATTTAACAACTGTGACATCAAATCTTTGTTGCAGACCACTTTTGCTGATGCTAACATGCCTAAAGATAGCCTTGTAAAGTGGGAGCAGATGTGTGAGGCAAATCACCGTCCACATGCAGCTGAGTCAGACAAAGCATGACATGCATGTCTTGTAGTTCAAGACTGGGCAAGCCACACATGGGACAAGGCGACACCAGGGATGTGAGTGGAGTGTTGGGCAAGCAACGACAACAGAGCAGTCTGGAAGCTGGCTGTCACTCTTCACCTCAGAGGAGGAAGACTTCAGACAATTGATGCTATGCATTCAGCATATGAGCCATTATCATATGTACTTTTACTGGATTGCGCTCCCTAGAGGTACCACACTGAGCTGGCAAGAATCACACCTAGAAAATAATTCTGCAGGGCATATTCTGAATGTGTCTTGGGGAATGTAAACAACAGCAACAACATAGTGACAATAATATGAATGAGTTTCCATCCACTTTAATTGTATTTGAAGACCAAGGTAAACACAGAGCCTGCCTTCTCTTGTCCTGCGCTCTGCTTGATCGAAATGATGGAGCAGGTCTTTGTAAAGATGTGGGGACAACAATGAAGCTAAAATTAATTTTCATTCGTCATTATTTGGAGCCTGATTTAGAGTTGGTGCCGCGGTATCGTGATCTTGCCCAGCCGACTCAATTGCGAACAGGGCACAGCTGTCAATCATGAAACCCCCCTTTATATAGCTTCAAATAACTAATTAAAACAAAACTTATCAGAAAAAATAACACCTGGACTTACATCAGTGTGATAAGAACTGCCTAAAATAACAATATTTAAGAAAAAGGTCCATGCTAACATGGAGGCAAGAGACTTATGACCTATACTGCAGTCAGTCACCAGTGGGTGATCCAGATGTTTTGGCTTCATGGTTGTACACCTCCCCATAATTGGCTTCAATTCAATTACATTTTATTTCTATAATGCCAAATCCTAACAAAGGTTATCTCAGGATACTTTTCAAATAGAGCAGTTCCAGACCACACAACCTTACACTGAGCAAGAACTTCAGCCTCCCTGAGCCTGATCACTGGTTCACATTTAGCCTTGCATTCCTTGCAGCACAAGACAGAGCACAACATACTGGAATTTGTGGTTCACGTTGCCTAGACAGTGGACCTTCTCAATGATGAGCAGCCTCTAGTTGTCAAGAAAGTGACTGAGAGTACAGAATAGGGACCTGGCAACTGTCCTTTCTCCCTTCCTCTTCACCCACTACACCACAGACTTTATCTACCACACAGTCCACAGTCCTGACATCTTCAGAAGTTTTCTGATGACTTTGCTGTGGTTGGATGTATCAATCAGCAAGGGTGATAAGACTGAGTACCGGGGTGGGTAACTTTGTCACATGGTTTGAGCAGAACCATCTCCAGCTCAACAAAAAAAAAGGTGCTGGTTGTGAATCTGAGGAAGGCCAAGGACTGACCCCTGTTTCCATCATGGGAGAGCCAGAGCATCTCTATTTTCTGAAGAGGCGGAGGTTCTTCAACATCTGCCAGACAATGCTGAGGATATTTTTTGAGTCTGTGGTGACCAGTGCTATCCTGTTTGTGTTTGTCTGCTGGGGAAGCAGGTTGACAGACTCAACAAACTTATCCGCAAGTCTAGCTCCACCCCCACAAGGTAAAAATGGACTCTTGGACAGCATCCTCTTCTTTGACACCACAAGAGCGGGATGTTGTCCAAGCTACATGCCATCCTGGACAATTATTACTACTCCACAACACAAGACCACTTTCAGTGCAAGACTCACTCCATGGACATGCGCCATCAAACTCTCAACTCCTCCTCAGTTATTATCATTAAACTGGCGCCTATAATGTTCTCTGGTTAATGTGCAATACTCTGGTTTATTCTGTCACTAATACATCAGTCTTTTAAGGACATCAACATATTTACATTATCAGTACTTACCACTATTATTCATTACACTACTGTTGGTCATATACCATAGTACACTTACTTCTATCTCTATATATTGTCATATATTGTATTATAATGTACATACTTAGACTCTACTATAATTGTGAATGCATACAGGAATCTGTAAATGTGTGTGAATTTGTGTGCTAATCTGTATTGAGATTAGGAAACGTGTAGACAAATCTGTAAATGTGTATAAATGTCTGGAAATACAGACAATTAATTGGTTACAACTCAGGCAGGACTCTAAACTGGCTGTCTTTTTACATGTGACTTTTGCTTACTTATGTGTAGCGATGTGTGTGTGTTAGGAGAGATTTGTCTGTGTGCATGAGTAGCCAGGCCCGTCTTTGTCAAATAAAAGCCTTGATGAATAAGTAAGTTACAGTAGTTTCGAAAATGAATAAGGGCCGAGACCAAACAGCCTCCGGACCAATGGAGGGGAGTTTGTTGACAGGGAGTAGAGTAATAAGGAGATTTACAGCGGCTCTGGGGATGACAAAGACACTGGGGGTTCGGGCAGGGGGACATGGGAGACATGAAGCGTAGAGCAGTGAGAGGGAGGTCATGCGTCAGCTCCAGGGTACCAGGAGCCAAAGCTGGCAAGAAAACCACCTCGTCTTTGTTGTCATCAGGCTGGCCTTTGTCTGCCTGTAATTTCTTTTGCCGTTTTTGTATTCTTGCTCAAGATGAAATGAAAAAAAAGATTTGCATTTTCAGCTATATAAAGAGGTGCTCCATGCCAAACTTGCATTGTTTGGCACATCTTTAGGCCCATGACAAAATCTTTTGGCCAATTGAATGACCCAGACCCAGTGAACCCACTGGTACCAACCAAAAAAATGTATGGGGGATTTGGTATATTAACTTTTTTTGCATATTTATTTATTCAGGCCCAGTGTATGACCCATACCTGGGGAACCAACTGGTACCAACCAGAAGGTTTATGAGGTTGCACTTCATGCAGTCTTGTGTAGGTTTATGTAGTCTTGGGTAGGTGGATATAGTCATATAGCAGGTTTATGTAGTCCAGTGATGACATATATCCACATGTCGCCATTTCACCGCTGGCTGTCGAGGTGATGTCCAGAAAACGATGTGGGCTTCATTGATAACTGGCGGCCTTTCTTCCAGGGGAAAACCTGGTCTGATTAGGAGAGACGGCATCCATCCCACTTTGGACGGAGCGGCTCTCTTATCTAGGAATATGCCGAAGTTTATTTCCAAAACATTACAGTCCAGAGTTGGGACCAGGAAGCAGAGCTGCTGTCTTACGCACTTCTCTGCGCTTCCACTAGTGCAGTCACCCACCCAAAACCCCATAGAGACTGTGTCTGTCCCCCGACCACCGAAATTATTTAAATAAATAAAATCAAGAGTTAAACATGAAAACCTAATAAAAATTAAAACCAACTCCTCTTACTTAAAAGAATGGTAAATGGCAAATGGACCTGTACTTGTATAGCGCTTTTCTAGTCTTCTGACCAGCGCTTTTACACTACGTGCCACATTCACCCTTCTACACACATTCACAC
>JAGRRF010007494.1:254656-266954 GCA_019097615.1 Morone chrysops
AGAAGAAGAAAATATTAAAATAATAATCAGACCTGTGAAAGAATTATGATTTTACATTATACTAGCACACACACACACACACACACACACACACACACACACACACACACACACAATAGTTTATCTTATATTATTATTACAGACATGTCACCTTTATGAATTACAAGCAGGTTTACTGCACATTTACTCTGTGTCACTTACAGTTGCAAAATGGAATCAAACATGACACAGAGAGCACAATGAAAATGCTTTCTGAAAAACCTCACACCGCTACTAAATAAAAATATGTGCTGTGACTCAGTCAGTAATATGCAGGTTTGTCACCAAAAGCTAAATCATTCGATCAGAAATCTTTTCTGATAATCTAAAGAAAAACACACACACATATTTATAATAAAAAGCATGGATTCAAAGGGTAGCTTAAAATAAGTGACCAAAACAGGTCTGTCTTGTCCCTGTCTACATGAACTCGATTTTGCACAAACTGGATCATTGGATTATTCCACTGTAGTACAGCAAACTAAACAAACCCACATTGAAGCAGGATGTTTAAGCCATGACTGTAATCAGTGACAAAAACAGTGTGGCCGAAGACAAAAATCTAACAAATTGTAAAAAAAATGATATCTTAATTCTCCCTTGCACATACAATGTAAAATAATGTCAGAGTCCCTCCTTATTTGCAAGCGTAGACATGCTTTCCTCTTTAAATTCCTACTCATTCATTAAGATAAGTGCAGGTTGAGGAGCATAAGCCATGTAACTTCAGCTGCACTGAGAATCAAACTCACTTAGTTACTCGATCGATTAAACAAATAAAGGATGCATATGATGCATTTTATGATAAACTGAAGTTTCTCAGTTGTATTTGAATTCTGGACTGGACTGTCATGAGAGAGTTGACATGAGTTATGAACAGGACTACATCCTCCTATTAGTGATTGCAACTTGAAAAGTGAGGAAAAAATGCTTTCTGGATTCAATTATGTACAACACTTCCTATAGGCAGCACATTGAGCAACAGACAGGAAATAATTCTTCTGTTCTGCTCTTTGCCACTATATTTTGATCTGTTATATATGTATTGTTTGTTTCTACACACAATTCCCTGCTGCGCTAAAGCTTGATGTTAGCTCTGAAAAAGATATAGCCATTTATCATACATATATAAAAACATATGTGTTCAAAAGGCTGGCAGAGCATGTATCAGTGACATGATGCTTGGCTCTGTTTGTATATAGTAGTACACAAAAAGAGCATGTTCATATTCATGCCACTAAATGTGGATGTGCTCATGTGAAAGCAAAAGTCAAGTAAAAGACAGTTTAAATAGGAAACAACAAATCCTTAGCAATTGTGGGACCTTGTAAAGCCATAGGCTATGGACAGCATATGCTGGGAACAAAACTATGTGGATAATATAGCATGCTGTAAGGACCAAACCATCAAAAAGCAGGAATAATAGTGGTGGGTCTGCATGGCTGGACCTGGCCCCTCCTGGCTCCAAGATGTCTAAGGATGGCAACCAATCTTATGGCTCCACAGTTAGTCTTAACCATTTTGGACTATATCATTATTGTGTAAAATCTTTTTGTTTATATGGTTCAGCTGTATGAGGAAATACGTAATGGCTGGTTAAGGAGTCAAGTGTCCATTATAAAAATGTGTAAACACACTTTGTTTACTACTGTTTACACTCTCTTTAGCGGATGCCTGTGTGCTTCACTGGCTTTTTAAATTCATCCACCAAATAAATCAGCTATAAGATGACTCTGTACTATAGTACTCTGCATTGGTGTGTATGTGTGTGTGATTCTGTCACAGGGGAAGTCTGTATTGCTTTGTCTCTCTCTTGTGTATGCTGGCTGTTTTTAACTCTGCTAGTTTTACATCCTCACTCACGTAAAAAGGATACAACACAGTAGATTAGTGGGCCTATAGGTAGTAATAGTATAGGCTAACAATTAATGTTTATTAATTAATAATTAATTTATTATGTCTTCATACATTAGAACAGCTCCTTTTGTTTGTTTATTTTGTTTATGTATATGTATTTGTATGTGTTTATTTGCTTTGGCAACATTGTATGGCACACATACAAGCTACTTGAATTAAATTGAAATTGTATGCAATGGTAGGCTACATGAAGCTGGTTTTGGAGGTCTAAATGTAAAGGTCCTAGAGAGTCTCCATAGATGACAGACAAACCTACTTATATAATTGATTGATGAAAAAAGGCAGGGGAGGATCTAGAAGGGTAAAAAATGCCTGGCCACCCCAGTTTGGTGTCAAATTGAACACATTAATTCAGATTATTTAAAAAAAAAAATAACATGTTAAAAAATGGAAATTAATTTAATAATCTGTTATGGCCGAATTTTACATTCACACATAAATTCAGTGAAAACAGACATGTTTGGGAAAATGTCTAAAGATTTGGAAATAAAACAATTTATTAATTTATAATGTGCCTGAATAATGTAATGTTTCTAAATTCAAATATCTTCATTTGGGGCAAATTCCCAAGCAAATATTGATATATGTGATTGTTTAAAATTAAATGAGCATATATTTCTGCTACCCCTTAAAGGATGCCTCTGAATAATTCTCTAGATCCGCCCGTGAATATAGGCTTATTATGTCAAGATAAAAATCAACGGTTTGCTACTTTATATTTCAGCTCTATTATTAATCACATTGTGCTGCTGCTTTGGCAACAGATGTAAATTAGCATGTATGACCAATATTGAGAGCCAACAATATTCTAATAAATAAATAAAAAATAAATGACAAATAAGACAAATTTTTTTTTTTTCTTCGTGTAGAAAATGTTTACAACGCATCATCACAGAGAAATAATCAAAGCGAAGTTGAACACTCTTTTAGTAGCCGTCCCGTCCAGTCAACATGCGGCATAACAGAAAGCGGCGTTATATTTAACAGCGTTGTCATTTCTTTTTTCTTCTTTAGTATTTATGCTCAAAAGGAAAAAAAGTTGAATTATAATTATATTAGGATTATATGCCATACAAAACTGATTTGTAATGACATTTATTTTAAAGCTGAGTTGGCCAATATTTTAGAAATTACATCAGATTTTTTTATACCAAATAGTAGCCTATATTTCTTTTAGTAACACTTTTGTTCTAATGCGACATGAACGGCACATTTCAAGGTCTAATAGAAGCACTCCGTGCATTCTTACTCCGTAAGACATGTTGTTTCTGATACAACGTCTTCATACAGCCACTGCTGCAGGCCTGCTCTGCTGTCGGACGATGACTACCGGCAAACCTCATGAAGAGGTGTTTACAACTGTGACCTTCAGTGGTTAATCTTCGTGGGATAAACTATTAAAATAAAGAAGGAACAGTTCGATTTAAAAATGGCAACACTGTACAAAGGCTACCTATTGATTTAGGTCAACAGCCAAAACTGACTAACTAACTAAATAAAAGGTGACTGCAGTTGTCAGTTAGGAATAAGACTAATGAAGCTGGGCTCTACTTTATCTATGTTTATCTTTCCATCACATTAGGTCCTTAAAAGCTTGCTGACTAATCCACTGAACTCTCAACTGTTTCAGGCTGTTGCTCTTCTTTTTTTCTATTACTGGTCTGTTAATGAGTCCACTGATCCACTGCTAACATGTGCCGAATTTAATATTTGGAAAAAGGCCTTTAATTAAGCTGTAGACCCAAAGTATTTTAAACTGTTGCCTGGGCCTAGGTCTTCTTTCCCCCTAAAACATAGAATTTGAACAAGAACCGTCGCCTTACGGGAGTGTCAACAAGCGTTGCTTTTTAGTTTAACCCATAACAGGAAACACTCTGGGTCATGGCAGCTGTAGCTGATCACATCTGATTTCTGATGAAGATATTTACTCTGATGTTATTTTAATTTTAGGTGGCTTTATTTGAATTCAGCAGTAGGTAGCCTCGGTTCACCTACCGCCTCTCTCTTCCTCCGCTCCTCCCGAGCCTCCGTCTTTTTCAGCTCGGCCTTGAAGGCCTGTGTGTCTCCGTGCTGTCCGTCCTTGTCCAGGATGTCCATCAGGTAGGAGATGTAGCTGGTGGCCAGTCGCAGCGTCTTAATCTTTGACAGCTTGGTGTCGGCTGGGACGTTGGGGATACACTCCCGCAGCTCCGCAAAGGCCGAGTTGATGCTCTGGGTTCGCCGCCTCTCTTTACGGTTGGCCGTGGGTCTCCGCTTCACGGTCCGAGGGTGTGTGTGGTGGTGATGCATGCCGACCGTGGCCCCGTTCACCGAGATGGTGCCGGGCCCCGGAACCAACCCGCCGGGTCCGTAGTGATGATGATGGTGATGGTGGGGGTCCAGGCCGCCTGTAGAGCCGCCGCCACTGTTGCCATGGTACTCTGGGCTGTAACCGGGCGCGAGACTATAGTCGGTGGGAGACATATCCGCGTGGCTTATCAGCCAGCTGGTAAAGTACGGAGGAGCCCCAGTGTCCTCATGACACCGACCGGCTGCCGCCGCATGTAGGGAATAGTGGTGGCTGTCGTGGTGGTGCATGACCGGGTGGTGAGGGAAGCCCGAGACAAGACTCATAGTGACACACACAACACAGACGCACTCACGCGCACAAACACACGTACACGCACTCTCTCTTGCACGCGCGCACACACTAACTCACACACGCGATCCCTTCTCGGATGCTGCAGAAGTAAAGTCGCCTCCGCTGTTTAACGGTTGCCCAGAGCAGATGACTGCATCCTGAATAATCTCCACAGCGCCTTCTGTCAACAGCCCGCTGGCTCGACCGTGATTGTCGGTATTCCGTGCCACAAGTAGGCTTGTCCTGTCTACAGCCTGGTGGCCCTGTAGGCCTCTTGGTTCTGGCTGAACAACTCCTCCTCTACTAATACATTGTTCCTTTTCTTCTCCTTAAATTACAGCAGCGCTTATTCCTCCTCTTCTTTTAGAAAGTCACACTGTGGGTTCCTTCTGTTCTCCTTTCAGTTTTCATCTCATCCTCCTCTGTGAGTCAGCAGCTGTCAGCCACAGGGCCGTTTGGCAAGGCAGGAGTAGTCTGGGCCGGCACTTGGACACTACTGGCTGGTTGATACTGAGCTATGGTAAAGCCACTTTTTCTGTATGAGAGAGAGAGAGAGAGAGAGAGAGAGAGAGAGAGAGAGAGAGAGAGTCTGAATTTTACGTCATCTTTACTACAGGGGAGGAGAGACAGACTTCAGAGCCTCTGTCAACCAATGGCAGACCCCCACCCAGCCCAAGTCTGTTTACTTCTCTTTAATGTCAGTAGGCCTGCTAAGTAGACTTGTTGGCGCGCGCGCACACGCAAGCACCAACACAAGTGAGATGAATCCGTTCTCGTTTCTAGCATTTTAAGTTGTACATACACATACGGCAGCCCGACTGTACCATAACATGGTCCGTATTGTTCTTTATTTGTGTATTTTAAAACTAATTAAACGAAAAATTAAAACGATAAAGATAATATATTAAGCCTTTGTAATGCTTCAAAGTGTGTATCTGCAGAGGACGGGATACCAAGGTAGAGTTTGGAAATAACTAAGTCTTGATCAGCAACTGATGAAAAAATAAATCTTAAAATATACGTTTTTTAAATATCTAATTTCACATTTCTGGGGGGACCTTGTTTATGTTCTTTTTATGACTCCCATTTGGGCTCGTGTGTTCTCAGTTTGGCTTATCTAGGGGCCAGCAGAGCCAATGAAGGACTACTGAAGGTCCAGTTGACATGTCGAATAGTCCCACTGTCAAGGAGGCCATAGAGACAGACTCTGGACATATGCAACGCATGTCACTCTTCTGTTTTAGTGTCATACATACACTCAGGTACAAAAGACAGATGTGATAAACCATCAAGAAAATACTGTAAGAAAAGTTCAGTCACACAAATGTTTAATTTCAAATATTCATATCATATGAAAATGTTATAAATGTTATAAGCTATTATCTTAATTTCTGTTGGCATGAAAATAAAAAAAATACCAATTATTTATTTAATCTAAATAGTTTATATGCGACTTGATCTAACTGTTCTCTAACCTATGCTACGTTTGCAATTAAAATGAATACCATTGTAATGTCTTAAAGCTTTAATTACAGTAACAGTAGATGTATACTTTCATTTAAATTCAAAAGCTAAAATAAACAGGAATGTTTACGAACATGGCTATAGTAGTCATATTATAGCCTACATGTGAGCTGACCTTTGCAGCTCTTAGATAATGTATTGCCTTCCAAAGAAATAATCTATGAGAACATATTAAAGCTGGGATAGGTTCCACTGCAGATAAAAACAATCGGAGGAGATAGAAACCAAAATAACTGTAACAAACTGTAAACAATACAGTTATTAATGTGTGGTTTCATGCGTCCAAATACGACTCTTTCGTATTTATACCCTAGTATATAGCTTACATTAAATGTTAATGTAATAATAATAATAATAATAATAATAATAATAATAAATACATACATACATACATACATACATACATACATACATACACGGAACCGCAAAAATGTCACGACCCGGTTCCGAGCTGACGCTGTGTGTGTGCTCTATGTAAATGTATTAAACATATGAATAAATATATTCACACACAAATCGCAGTTCAATTCCTAAAGCTACTGATTGGCTACTGGTCCAGCTCAGAGAGAAAGAGAGAGAGAGAGAGAGAGAGAAATCTCTTACCAGATTCAAGGCAGAGCTGCGGTTGTATTAAGTGGAAAATAAATACCTACACATAGACCTGCTTCCTTTCACCTTTTTATGTCATTACAATACAAATGTTGCCTTTGCTAACAGTCACAAGGAGAGCTTTGTTCCTTTGTCAATAAAAATGATGACCGTTTAATCTCAGCCTATTGTATTAACACTGTGTGCATTTTTATAATGGTAATTTATTCTAAATCAAAGGACTAAAATAGAAATTAGGATGGCTGGAAAACCTTGCTGGACCTCTAGCTGACCCTTTGGAACCCACTAAAAACCATTCAAGGATCTCAATGGAGAGGACCCCTGTAATTGGAAAATCCATATCTAAGTCAATGGAGGATTTCATGCACTGCTTGCATTCATAGTAATTCTCCAGTATTATACTATTTTGTTATGGCTGTTGGTTTTGTGACAGTTGTTGTTATTTTTGCTGCTGTAAATGTGAATGTGATTCAAGGTCCTGAAATCAACTAGCATGCATCCCACAGTAGGAAAGTGTTAGCAGCCTGGATGGAGGAAGCTATGTGCTGTGATGGGGGTGGCTGGTCGAGAGGATGACTTCCCATTCTGGTGTTGACCCCCACTTTTCGGCTTTAAACATTTCAGCAATAGACATTGCCCTGGAGAGGGCTTACTTCTTACTTTCTAGCAAGTAGTAATTGGAAAAAAAAGATTTTGGCAAGCAGCCAAATGATTCACATTTTGTTTAGATCCATTGTTATTATGAAAATATTGATTAGTGCAGCTTTACATAGACATTTGTTTGATTTGCAGCAAAGACAATATTGTAGTCTCAGTAGAAATACTACCAACTGTAAGCAAATATATATGTTTGAAATATAATCAAAATGCCAGGTTGATGGGGAGGATAAGAGGCCTTTAGATTGTAAATTAAATGTTAAATAGAATTAGTTCAAATTCATTTAAAGTATTGCTATTCATCCATTTGGCTTTCAAGTCCAGTGTCTACGGTTTAGTGCCATCTTGTGGTGTAGTTGCTGATTTCAATGCCATTGTCTCAACCTTCTGTTCCAAGTGTGTAGGAGAGACTATGGTGGTCCTACATATCTACAGACAGTGTTTTGTCTGTTCTGGACTAGTGTAGAAACATGGTGGTTCAGCATGTCAGACTCTGTAGAAGAGGACTGTGGATAAACAAACTGCTCATTCTAAGTTAACAAAAACACAACAATTCTTATATTCAGGTGATTGTACACTAATGGAAACATACCTATTATATTCAATTTCTGACAATACATCCTCCTAAATGTTATACACTGGACCTTTAATGTTAGAAAATGTGAGATTTTATAACAGATAAAAAAACAGTATAAAAAATTGTAAGACAGAGGACCATTAGTAGTAGTAGTATCAGTTTCTGTTGTGCTCCTGATTACACACTCTTTGGTGTATGGGCTCAACATGCTTTTGTGATTTACAACAATACAACATGTAAACGTTGCTTGAATGAGTTTATTTTGACTGAAATGTTATAATTTATAGTTAAAGGCTATGACTGGTTCAAAGTGCTAGCTGCAGCCTGACTGGTTCTAACTGTTTGCAGGCTCTAATTGGTTATAAATGATGGTTACAGATTATAAAAGGTTTGAGCGCTGTATTTTCTTCCTGAGTTGTGTGGGAGATCGACCTGAGGAGAGAATGGGGGTTGTAGATTGTGTGGAGGAATTCTCTGTGAGGAAGGCATATGATTTATATTTGTTTAAGTGTTGAATGGGGGGCTGCATTCTGCGTGTGCATGTGTGTGTGCATGTGTCGGCCTGCTCTGTGTAATCTATCTATGTGAATGGGAGCTGTTGCAGTAATTTAGATCGGTTTGTGTCTCCTGATAATGATACATAATTAGACTGTAGGTCAGTCGGTCAGACTCCTGATCTCTCCCCTTCTCTCTCTCTCTCTCTCTCTCTCTCTCTCTCTCTCTCTCTCTCTCTCTCTCTCTCTCACTCTCTCTCTCTCTCCCCCATCCTGCTGTTCCAGTTATTGTAAAATATTCACAGGGTGGGTTAGCTCTCTCTCTCTCTCTCTCTCTCCCCCTCTCCTGCTGTCTCTCTCTCTCTCTCTCTCTCTGTCTCACTCACTCACTTCTCTCTCTCTCTCTCTCTCTCTCACACACACACACACACAGAGATAAAATGCCTTAAGGTGCAAACCTCTCCATTTGCCCCATCCTCTGATCTCAGCCATTCCTTCGCTGTATAAATAAACCTGACATAAACCTAGTAGGGCTGTATGTTGTGTGTGTCTGTGTGCAAAAGAGAGAGAAAGAGATGTGTGTGTGTGTGCGTGTGTATGTGTGTGTGTCAGGGTATGTGATGACGTGCAGGTACATTCCAGAGCAGCGGAAGTTTCTTTTCAGAGTGAAGTGCTGTTGTTCCTGCCTGGACTCAATTACAACTATAGTGCAACTCTCCACAGTCGTCATGTGCTGAACAAGCTACCATCACTGTAAAAACAGAATCTGATTAAACTTTAAGAATAGCATTCCGTTTCCCCTTGAAAATGCAGCATCCTCATTTAGCCTATGGCTATTTATGCACAATGAGTGACAACAGTAGTTTAACTCAATTCTGCAAATAAACAAAACTGAACGTTTGAGTAACCATTCAGCACCTGAAATGTTTATAACAAGCCACAATGTAATGTTGGTCAGAATAAACAACATGCTAGTGATTTTAATAAAAAGGTGTTTTACAATTAAAATGGCTTACTCCTTTTGAAGTATTAGTGCGCTTGGTGCATTTCATTGCAAACTCCCCTTTAGATTTTGAGATCTGTACAAAATTTACCTTTTGCAATTTCTTTGGGAAGCCTATTAGGTGTTCCCGATATATCCCGATATGACTGCATCACAGTATTGATGTGTACAGGTGGAGATTTGGACATGGTGGTGGCGAAAGGAGAAAAGACAGGGGCCTAGCCAAATCAATCAAGAGTCATCCTCTGGGGACTAGGAATGTCCATGCCATGTTGAGATATCCCTCTTGATCAAGGTGCTGCACAGATGGCCATCACAGTAATGCCAATAATTTGGTAAAAAAAAAATTTATACATGCATCTTGGACCTTGTCTTCTTTGCCATTGTTGTTCAAAAGTATCATTGTGTTAGTCAAACATACTGTGATTCTTTGCTTTTGTTTAGTGTTGCACACTGTTGACACTGTAGGGAAGCGAAGAAAGAAAATATTTGGGAAGGTGCATAAACTTCACATCCTTTGAATTTTCATGGAAATCCTACCCTCGTCATAGAAACACATAATCAGTCCACAGGAAACCAAAAAATGTAGGGAAGATCAAATTTTTTAAGTTACGTTACAACCTGTTCACTCATTAAAAAGTGATCAATAGATAAAATGCTTCAGAATTTTAAATATTTGACCTTTATATTAGTGAGAGTGTCACAGGTGGTTTTGTCTCAGATTGCAGAAAACTTCAGTCTGGCCACCTGCAAATAACCTACAGACAACTCACTTCTTATAACCCATTTTAGATATACCACAGTTTTACAGTCTTTAAAGTGAAGTTGGATTTGATGACAACATGACAACACTTTGGGTTTGGGTGGTTATTACCTTGTCAGTGCTCATGTTTCTACTAGAAGAGTGACTCAAACTGCTTTCCCCAGGTGCTCCTTATGGTCAGTGCAATTCCACCTAGAGACCAAACAGAGACACTTAATCTGAGGGATTAGTGTTTTTGTAAAACTGAGAGCTCTGACTGAAACATTATGAAGGACCATGGATGAAACGTGAGAGATATGACAACAGAGAAAGGACACTCACACCGTGTGAGAAAACAGCACAATTTATACACCTTCACAGAGTATCACGCACCCAAAACATGCACCTAGTTCACACAATTTTTAAGGATCAGTGGTATGTCTGTTACCTTTGTTAAGTTAACTTACCAGATTTATTTTTTTAATTTTGTCACAGTAAAATATCCTCTTATTTATTGACTGATTTATAATGAATGTGCGTTTTCTTATTAGTCATATTAGGTAGAAACTTTTGTGAGCATGGATGGAGCTGAGGCGGGCTGAACAAATACAATTTTTAGCTGTTCATGGTATTGGTACCTTGAGCGGCAGCTCTACAGGGCTACAGGGCTACAGGGCTGTAGCTAACAGGGTACTCTGGAGAACTACTCATTGATATGGGTAGACGTAGCTCTCAACTCTGACGTATTGCTCAGATTAGATTTTTATGTTTGGCTGTTTATGTTTGATCTAGAGTGATATAAAGGTCAAATAATGTTTACACAGAGGTCACATTGCAAAAAAATTATGTTTTTATTTGGGCCGCATAATAAAATACTCCAAATTAGTCAATTGTGCCTGCACTGTGAACATCTCTTTGTATGTGTTTTAATGTATTTGTGTGTATTAATTATGAAGTGTTACCAGAGTAATGTACAGATATGTGCTAGGAGGAAGAAGAGGAGATAAAGTAAGGCAAAAAAGTGGTTGAGAGAAAATACATATATATGTGCACATACATGCACTTGCATATAATATAATAATACTAAAAATAAGGGGCCACTTTGGGTTTTGCAGGGGTTCAGTGTTGTATTTACTTTTCTCTTTTTTATCTCATAGGTGTCCATGTTTCGGGCCACCTCCAGACTCCCAGCTTCTCACAGTGGGCTGTCCCCAGACTCTGTGGCCACACAGAGCCAGTCCATTGTAATTATATATCAACAACTTGTTAGTATAATTTATTATACTGTATTATTATGTTTGTTTTCTCTAGTTGTTCTGTCATTTGTGGCAATTGTTACTGTAATAGCTGGACCAGTTACCTGACCTGTCACATTGTCTTTGAGCAGTCTCAAGCAGTACATTGTACTTTCCATCTTGATGATTCTACTCTTATGGGCTGTCTGATATAGCAAATGATATATGAAGAAACGATGCAACGTGACATTTTGCTATTAATTATGCTATTTGGTGTTGGTAATGTTACATGTTGCATTCATTCAGCTCGCATCAGAGGTTTACTGTCAATGTCAAAATCCACAACTTTCCACACATCAGTAGTCCACTGCTAATAACACGCCACGCTGTTTGGTTGTCAACATCCGTTGTCACTCACTTAAGTTGTGTTTTTTCTGTTTTGTGTTGTGGCTTTTAGAATTAGCAGATTCCTCTTGGAAACCATATAAATGTGCAAACTAGACATCTACAGATGTAAATGGACAAAGTATAGTAAAATAAACACCTAAATGTGTATTTTGGGCATTGTTTTTCCACAGTAGACCATGCATTTGTGAGTGGGAAGCTGATACTTTGCAGGGAATTAAACAGATAACTATTCCATTACAGCACAGACAGTTATTGCTTGAGTTACCGGTTGATCAAGGATACCCTGATAGTTCTCAAACCTTTTTCCGGCTGAATTTTGTTTCTGTTTGAATCATCACTTTAGTCATACGTTCAAGTGATTTCAGGTATTATTATTACTATAGAACAGTATTCGGGCTTCCCAAAAATAACAGTCAGACAGAAACGTTGAAATCATCACAAGAAGAAACCAGCTGTCATTAAGAAAACTTCAA
>JAGRRF010007494.1:326462-338192 GCA_019097615.1 Morone chrysops
GTCCTAGGATCTGTCCTAGGTTTCTGCCTGTTAAAAGGCAGTTTTTCCTTGCCCTTGTCGCCAAGTGCTTGGCCTGTCCGAGGTTTCTGCCTGTTAAAAGGCAGTTTTTCCTTGCCCCCGTTGCCAAGTGCTTGCTCATGGTACGTTTCTGCCTGTTAAAAGGCAGTTTTTCCTTGCCCCCGTTGCCAAGTGCTTGCTCATGGTGGACTGCCTGTTAAAAGGCAGTTTTTCCTTGCCCCCGTTGCCAAGTGCTTGCTCATGGTGGTACTCTTAGGTCTCTGTAATTGTTATAAGGAGTTCGGTCTAGACCTGCTCTATTTGAAAAGTGCCCTCTGGGTCTCTGTAAATAATGAGTTTGGTCTAGACCTGCTCTATTTGAAAAGTGTCCTGAGATAACTTCTGTTATGAATTGGTGCTATACAAATAAAACTGAATTGAATTGAATTGAATTGAATTCCTTTTTTAACGAAAAATATACAGGAAGTGCTCATTTTATAGCGTGCTTATTTTTTGAAATATCAAAATTCTTCAAATTACCTTTTTGCCAGGACGGTCCCCAGATGCTACATGAAAGATTTCGTGGAAATCGGACAAAGCATAAAGGAGTAACATGGACATTTCGCGCTCTAACAGAAAAAAATTCTATGTGGAAGTGGGCGGGGCTTTTATGGGGAGATTCAGCGTCATTCACCGCGTGGGTATACGTTTTTTGAATTTTTTGAGTTATTAGCCTAAAAAAAGATCATGCTAATAGCGCCACCTAGTGGCCAACCCAAAATTTACGCATAGAATATCAAATGTTTCGCCACCACTGACATGTGCGTCGCGTTTCTTGAGTTTTTGAATATGTTGAGGCCTCCAAAAATGCGTTCGTACGGATAGGAAATAATAATAATTCTTACAGGAACAATAGGGTCCTTGCACTGGTCAGTGCTCGGTCCCTAACGATGCTGCTTCCACTCCAGCTGAAAATGAACTACCTTTTCTACAACAAGATCTAATGTTTGACTGGTTCATGTAAGTATGCTGTTAAACCAGAACACAGCTACTAACCTGCCTCCTAAACATTTTGTGTCTGTGTGTGTATGATTCAAGTTATAAAACCACTGTGGTGGCAATAGTCATTAACATAGACATTCTTAACTGTTTTAGAGTATAATAAGCCCCTACATAAACTCCTGATCAGGTTTTATTCCTAGAACTCAAAACATAAAGATTCCCCGTGTCTCAGAAGTGCTGAGAGGTAGAGCTTTACAGGGACAGCCATATCATTTCAGAAAGCTTCTCTTGTGGAGATGAGAAGTAGCTTCAGGAGATCTTTGGTTCTTCTGCTGATTTGCTTGATACACCTTTAACTATTTTTAACTTTAAAGGAAGGAGTCTCTGTCTGTCTGTCTGTATATCCACACGGACCATTTGAATCACATCCCTTTGCATCTAGATTTATTTTCCATCATTTTGAATTTTGTCTAAATTGCTACTACTACTCCTACAGATTTTGAGCAATCATATAAAAAATTGGTACAGAACAGAATATCAAATGTTTCGCCACTGATATTTAAAATCTCAAGGAAGTCGTATCACCTGGAACTACTGTACAACTTGTGTTAATGTTGGTAGTTGTGTTGTACTATCTTCAAATGTTCTTACTTACAAATTTATCCACTTAAAAATCTGTATGCTTATACTAGATTCCTTTTTAGATCTTTGTGGGTAGACTGTGCTCCCCTATTTTTGTGTAGCACTCAAGGGGGAAAAAATCTTTGACATTTCATCAAGCAAATGGGGAATTAGCTCTGACAAATGTGTTATTTCTCATGGTGGCTGTTGAAGGGCTAAACAGATTTTAATAAACTGATACATTATCTATATTTGTAGATGTACTGTGCAGTGGTGTGTGAATGTGTATGAATGAGTGGTCAGAAGACTAGAAAGGCGCTAAAAGGACAGGTCCCAATTACCATCCAATTATTAGTAGTAGCAGTAGTAGTAACAACAGTATAGTATTAGTAGCAGCAGTTGTAGTAGTAGTAGTAGTAGTAGTAGTAGCAGCAGCAGTAGTAGTAGTTGCAGCAGCATTATTACTAGCAGCAGTAGTAGCAGCAGCAGTAGAAGTAGTAGCAGTAGTAGTAGCAGCAGTAGTAGTTGTAGTAGCAGTAGAAGTAGCAGCAGTAGTATTAGTAGTAGTAGTAGTAGTAGCAACAGTAACAGATGTAACATCTTGTCCTTGCACCAGCAGAAGTAATGGCAGTAGTAGTAGTAGTAGTAGTAGTATACTTGCAGTAGGGGGTAATGGTAGCAGTAGCAGTATTATTGAACTCAGTTGTCTAAGATCATCTAGGAAGAAGGAGTTTATTCTGCCCCCTGCTGGTCAAATAGGACACTACACACTGACCCAACATTGCTCCATTTCCGCAGCATCTGATGGCCTCCTCACATGAAACCAGCAGTAAAGACGATCCGTCTTCTTTCATCTCATTACCTTCTTAAATTCTGAATGAGACAAGTTCTGATGCCCTTTAATGTTCTACCAGCATATGTAATGACATACATGATATAGGGGATACAATGGATATAAAGAATTGGTTTAAAAGAAGAGAAAATAGCAACCAGTTCATGTTGTTCCATCTGAAATAGCTTGAAACAGTGCTCAAGTGGTAGTCTGTCATTATTGACCATACTAGTAGCAAATAAATGATGGAGTAAACAAAGTTGTACTATTAAGAAAAGTATTTTTCCAGCAAAAATACTGTATTATTATTTGAGTACACTACAGTATTAACATTTTCACTCTGTAACTAGCAACATCTGATTTTAAAAAAACTCTCCTTGACTAAGGTCTGTGGGCTCGTAGCTAAAAATGTTTGTGTGTGTCTGTGTGTGTGTAAATGTGATCAGGAATTCATTAGTTGAGAGGAAGCTCTATACCACAGTCTGTTTTCTGTCAGTCTGTCGCATGCTGATTTTTTTCCCAAGGCCAAGAGGATATCCCTTACACACATGTGCGCACACACACACACACACACACACACACACACACACAAATGCTGATACATCCACACATGGAAACAGAGAAAGTGAGGGAAAGAGTCAGCAGACACGCGGTATAAAGACTAACAGATAACAAAAATGTAGAGGCTTAAATATTTCCACACACAAACACTCATCAGAGAATATGATAGAAATATAATATGTGAAATATCCTTAATTACAATTTGTTATAATAAGAATTGACTATAAATGACAATACGTATCCCCAACAAGGGATAAATTCAAGCCTGTAGCCATGGAGTCAACACTTTACAATGTACGTATGTGTACAATGATGTAGCCTACATCAGTGGCAAGTGGTTCTTAGGTTTTTATTAATGTACCCCCTTTGAAGTATTTTGTAGTACCCCCTAACTGGCACAAAACATTTTTGATGTTTGATGATTTTTTTGATGTATTAAGAAAAACACTTAAAATTTTAAAATGTTTAGAATCCAATACTGAATTTACAGCAAACCATTTTTTTGGAATCTTGCAGTAACACTAAGACTACTTCACGACTATTTCGAATGGCGGTGCATGTTTGCCTGTTGTACAATAGCAAATTTTTATTTAATTTTGAAATCATTAATGATTTGGATTTTAATATAAAAAAGGGCAGTACTACATAAAAGTACTGCCTGGGGTGAAGAGACTATTGGCTTTGTGTAAAATAAACCAGCATATTGAGGTACACCAGCTATAATATTATACCACTACAAAGGTTATAATGACCAGTTTCTGATAAAACTGAGAGGTGTTAATTCAAATATACATTTATTACCAAGGTTTATAGTTAGTGGTGTTGTACTGGACAGCATTATGTTAGAACTAATGGCTGAGCTGTTGTTTTTGATTTCATTAGATTTTACCTACAAAGTCTGTATTAAGTTGTGTCCTTCATTAAATATATTTGGCTGCATTTTCACTTATGTGTTCCTCTCAGCTGTCTAAACAAAATATTTATTTTGTGCAAACCTTGTGTCCAAAACGTCAACTCAGGAGCCAAGGAAAACTGATAATGATACATTTTCTATTGGCTTCTGAAAGCGATTTATGACTCGAAGAGGTCGGAGAAATGTTCTTAAGTCAAACCACAGCATGCAACCCTTCATCCTTCTAATAAATTTTACGTTTTAAAAAAAAATGTGGAGTGTGGAATCCCATCTTTTAAAGGTAAAGTTAGAAGACTATACTTTAAATCTTCAATGTAACATTTTCCAAATTAATTTGTCTGAACTTAAAATCAGAAAACTGAACCATGTTATCTGATTAATTAGACCAGAAAATAAATAAATATATAAAATATGCTTGTCTTGTGTTGTGTTAATGGCCATAAGAACCCTTATCTGAGTATATGCAGGTATTTGCAGATAAAAGGAAAATCTTACAAATATTTTTGCACACATACTGTGAATTCTTAATTATTTATCTGTGGAAATGTCCTCACAATGAAGCACTACAACTAAGAATCAATAGGAATCATAAGTTAAATTAAAAACATGAGACAGTTCGGTGCCTGTAGGTTGATATTAATTGTGGGGAATAGTTATACAACTTATACGACTATAGTCACCCATGAATTAGTATTTTAAGGTGTAAATGTTACTACATGTTGGAAAGGAAAGAAACTAGCCTTGTTGTATATGGATGCATATCCACCCTTGTTATTGTCTGAAGGGTTACAAAAGTGTTTTATGTGTGCAGACTTGGAACGTGACTGACTTGTGGGGGAGCATGCAATTCTTCAACTCATATGAAAACCAGTGAAACCTGGAGATACTAGGTTTTCCCCAGTCACTGACTACAAACACTACAATTTCCCATACAGTATGTCTGGAGTGTAACTCGGCCTGTTTGTGTACACTCACTCCTTTATTTATCTGCAGAGGAAAGCGTACTCAGTGCCTGTATTTTGTGGGTGAAAAGTTGAGTGTGCGTCCGTGGTCTGTCAGTCTTGTTCAAGGTTGCCCTGCACAGTACTCAGCAGCTCTGCACTGGCTCCAGTCTGACAGGACTAGACTGAAGGTAGGTCACAAACCAAGCAGTGTTACTTCAAGAATGTGCTGTTTATTAATTCTGTGGAAGATATAAATGAAAAGTTTAAAAATACATATTAGGGATACATTGCGAATTTAAAGTAAGAGTGATCTGTTAGACTACTGATTGTCACTGGGCAATTAAAAGGTGACACTATATTATGTTTTATTTTGCATCTTAATGCAACATCTTAATCTGAAAATGAATTACAGGAGCCAGCCATGTACAGAAGAGTAAAAGGTGAGGACTCCCATTATAGAAATATTTATGGAGAGACAATACAGGTGAATGAAAATCTGAAATTGTTATTTTTAAATATGCAAATAAGGCATTTTCGCATTAAAAATGTGCTGATTTGTTTACATTTCAAAAATAGAAACATGAAAATCGGATATAGCCATGTTCAAATTGTTGTTTAATTGACCTATCAGAGTCAAAGGTTTTAAATCACAAAATACTGTCAACCATAAAAAACAATTTTCGCATGTTTTTAGGAATAAAATATTCTATAAATCAGGCTGAGAATAAAGTGATGAAGTGGATATTTCTGGCTTAGAGTGTGAGAAAGAAAACTAATTTTGAGAAAACAGCCTATAAAGATATATATTGTAATATTCTATACATTTTGCCAGACACTGCAGGCGAGGGAAATTTAAAATAAATAGCATTAACAATAAAACTTCCCCAGCTGATGACTTACATTAAGATAATATTGTGAATACTTTTACAATATTAAAATAATACTTTTAGATTTAAATATGCAAATGAGGCATTATCTAACTTTGGCAGATATCTACAGCAGCAAACAGACAGGAATGTGTGTGTGTGTGTGTGTGTGTGTGTGTGTGTGTGTGTGTGTGTGTTTGTGTGCGGCTTCATCTGCATCATTTCACTTGAGTATTAATATTTTCTGTTCTCGTCAGCAGCACCAGTCTGCATGCTGCGCTAGTGTCCACTAATGACTGAAACACACTATTGAGCTTCGGATTCATTCATTTCAGCGCTGTTTGTAGGGCAGAAAGAGAGAAGAGTGAGTGAGAGTGAGTGTGCATCGTGATGAATAACAGCTAAAAGTGGCTTAATAACTAAATAGCTCCGATTAGGGTTTTAACGGGGCTCGTGAACGCGCCCTGCAATGGAGAATACACTGCCCGCGTGAGCACGCTGTGAGTCCTGTTTATCTGGCAGAGGAAAGTCAACAGACATGCAGCAGGCGGGGATCATACAAAAGCTCCACACACTGTGTGTGTATGCTGTATAAAGGAAATTGGAAACTGTATACGGACTGAGAGTCCGCGCATTAACGCGCGACAAGCATCCAAATTAGCGGTTTTAAATATGCGGGTGAGGACCTATATGATTAGTGATGTCATTAAAAGCTTTGATTTAAAAGAACAAAACCTTTTGTTATACAAACATTTTTTTGTATTCAGTTATAGATTTTTTGTTTTTTAATAAACTAATGAATGTTTCCAATAAGGAAATCAAATAGAAACAGTGATAATTATTGCTCGTAGTGAATCTAAAATTATGTTGCCAATTTTATTCTATAAACCGTTTAATGTCTGTATTAAATACCGTAAATAAATGTAGTGAAGCACTGCAGCAGAAGGGTTTTTGGTGTGTAAACAACTGTCGTTTTACTATCGTTTGGCTGTTGGGGAAATTTAAAAAACAATGATTGTAGTCTGTCAGAAATCAGCTATAGAGACTATCTGGCATTGTTGTGTCGGTGAGTCATTCAGTGCTTGCAGATGTGATAAATTATTTACTATTAAATATGTAAAATCCCTTTAAAACACTCGATATAGGAATCGACTCAGCCTCTGGCCTGTCAGAGGGATTTACAGGCCAAAACCGGAGCGACAAATATCTTACTCGTTAAGATATGAAGGGCTGCTTGTTATGACCATTGTAATGCACAATACACACAGTCTGACTTAATAAATGCAAAAGATTAAATAAATAAAGTTAAAAAAAAAAATGTCTGAAAACGATTACCAGGAATAAATTTATTTTGTTATTTTGTTTTATATTTACTAAAATTATTTGTTTGTGTTGCCCTTTTTTAGATTTATTTTTTGTTCTGGCAACATAAATCTTGCCAATCTTCTTTGTATTATTATTATTATTATTATTATTATTATTATTATTATTATTATTATTCAAACATGTCTAACATGGTCGGTTTCTGTTTAAAACATAATTCATAGACATTGTTCCCTTATGATATTATACTAAAACATATTTATGCTAATACATTTTCACTGCTTGGATAATGTTCTTTTTTTAAGGCATCTTGCGTGATAATTCTTAATAATAATATAAATAATAAATAAAACAAATAATGACAAGAATAATCTGGTTTGTCTGGCAGCAGGCGAAAACTACGTAGAAAATTCTGATAAAATGTTAGAAAATGTGTGAGACGAAATCAGAACATTTACTTTTCACTTTTTTAAGTAAATTAATGTTACACGTATGAAATAGGCCTACTAGTTGGTGTGGCTGATGATAATTAGAATATGAAATATTAAAGTGGCAGCAAGTAAATGTCTTGGTGTTGACTTCCACATAATACCGTGATGATGTTAATGGCGCCTGTGATTAAAGCGGGTTAAGTGACTGACCTTTGTGTGTGAGTGTGTGTGTGAGTGTGTGTGTGTCTGTGTGTGTGTGAGAGAGAGAGAGAGTGAGCTTTACCTGCTGGCGATTGTAAAGATGATAAATGGTAGCCTATAGTTGAAGCCCATTACAAATTAAACTCTGAAAATACGCGGAGACACGTGCATCCAAAGCGCCGTGCAGGTAAGGTATAATGTGCGAAGGAGGCCTTGCGCACACTGAGAGCAAATTAGTCGCAAGAGCAGATGACCAATAGTGCGGAAACACGCGATCCATCATCATGGAGTGTGTAGTCTGCATGCAAGTCCTGTTCACCTTGTTTCTTTTGACGTTATTCTGTCTGCGCTTAAAGGAGTTCAAGATGTCGCTGATGTAAATGAGTCGCCTGTTTTGTGATTAAAGAAACTGTTCTGTAGAGGCACGGAAAAGAAAACCTGAATGGGTAAACCAGGGCTTCCCAAACTGTCAAGGACCTCATAGATCCACATTAGGACCCAAACAGCCAAGGAATGCCATCTGAGAATAGTTTAGCTGTTCTATAGCTAATACAGAACTAAAGGTCCCACTATAGCACACTGCTATCCACTGCACTGTATGCAGCAGCAGAATATGATTCTGAGGGTTTGCACGCAGAAATGGCTCTTATCTGCCTTACATACTATAAGGTGAGTTTGGGGTAGTTGGGGACACAGACAATAACAATTCCTTTGTCTGCAAACATTACACATTGTGATATCACAAATAGTTTGGAAGTCCATCCTGGTCCAGTACGCAGCTTCTACAGTGTGATGTAGAAACTTGAAGCCACCAGTGCACATACACTGAGAATGGACTTTACAGTGAAGTAGGAGACATCTTGTGTCCAACAGGAAAATTTCAGAAATAAATTTGCACAGATTCTGGAATTTTTATTGAGGTAGAAGGAGTAGATGACTGTATAAGGATTTAATGAAAAGGAAGAAAAATCAAATTACACACATTATTGTTTCAAGCAGATTGTCATATGTACGTCTTAATACAACAAGTTTTCTTTTTTTAAATTAATTAGTTATTTGAATTAGTGTTGTAAGACTGACTGTAGCCAGCTACAGTGTAAATAAGCAGTGGTGTAGTGCAGTGTCTACACAGGTATACAGAGTATAGCCACTTATTTAGAAGACATTGTTTGTGGCACAAGAATGTCACTCTATTGCTGCACTTTAATACTGGAGAAAGATGGAACCAGTAAATATAATTTGCATTTAAAAGTGGATAGACACATTCATCACAGCGGAGACATCTCAGCTGTAAAAAAGGGTTTAAAAAAAATTGCAACCATTTTATAGAAAAAGAAGAAGGAGGAGGAGGAGAGGAGGGATTAAAGGCAGACTGCTGTGCTAATGAATCTGACCTACAGCTTTGGCTCAATTTTCATCCTCTCTGCTGTTTTGTTGAGACAATGAAAGAGATCTGGCTTTCCACATACTATTCCAATTCAATTTTCAATTCAATTTTATTTGTATAGCACCAATTAATAACAGAATTATCTCAGGACACTTTTCAAATAGAGCAGGTCTAGACCAAACTCCTTTTAACAATTACAGAAACCCAACAGTACCACTATGAGCAAGCACTTGGGCAATTCAATTCAATTCAAGCAATTCAATTCAATTTAATTCAATTTCAATTCAACTTATCCCAATATACCAGCCACTTCATTATTCTCCCACTATTTGCAAAAACATTTATCTTGTGGAAGATCATCCCTTGACTGTGATGTCAGTACGCCTTGACCCTCAAATGGGTCATGTCTGGGTCTGTGCATTGGGTTGTTTGAAGCTAGGTTAGTGTGCATACTAATCATGCAGTCCAGTGGTTCTCAACCTAGGTTTGACACTATTCACATTTGATCAAATACGGGTCTGCAGGCTGATGTGTATCAATGACATCAAAAAGGTTGAGAACCATTCATGTAGTCTGTCAATTATGGTAATCATGTTACACTAGAATAACATCTTAGCAGGGCTTGGCAAGGCATAGCAAAGTCTGGCTTCAGTTTGTGCCGAAAATTATTGTTATCTTATTTGCATATAAATTAGCAATTATTATTTCCAGCTGCTATCTTTGTTTGGATCTTTGACTGTTATTTAATTATACACTCATACTAAATCATGAGAGACTTTATTGGTATACTGTACATCTTCCACCCATGTACATATTATTATTGTATTGAATAACTCTGCTTTTGGCAGCCAGGAGGGATGAAATAGAGTCAGATGTATTCAGACCATTTTTTCAGAAGAATGCAGGTTATTTCAACTATTTAGTGTGAATTTGGCAAATACACAACCTGTGCAATAATACCAAGCAGTCTGTGTAAGGTAATGGAACTATTTACAATATCAATCTGATCACAACTCAACACATGACTACTTCAAAATACAATATTTGCCTGTAATACAAGAATCGTCTACTGACAACCTTACAACGCTCTTTAGAATTTAAGTAATTGTACAGGATTTAGCGGCATCAAGCAGTTAAGATGGAGGAAAGTCTATGCTGTACTAAAATATAAACAGAAAATCACAACATATATTGTACGTGAGTCAGAGGAGCGATTTTTCATCTGAATTGAAGACTTGGTCTACTGCTGCTTTCTTCGTTTAGTTTGTTTGTTATATTGTGACTTTGGTGTTTGGTGTATTGTGAATTTGGATTGAACTCAGTTAGTTGCTGCAGATCGAGACAACAGTAGATCAGAAACTTCTGTGTTCTGGATATAACAGCCTCTGTCCCCCTTCAGAAAGGGCTGTCTGATGGCAATGGGAAGTGGTGACGATATTCTAAATATAACATACACCTAAACTGATTTAGAATTAGTAAAATATGATTTGTGTTGCTGCTACATAGTCAACAGAAGTACTCACAAGTGTTTTTCTCTGTGTTTTTCAACACAAAACAGGCATTATGATACTTGCTTGACGTGATAGTGCTTCCAATGTAGAAAATCACTTCCTGCCCTCCACCTGCAGTCCACACACCAAGAGACCTGACACAAACAAGCTAAATAGCTCAGCCTTCCAAGCATGTAGGAGAAGCTAGGGTGGTAAAAACATGAAAGGCCCTATCTAGAGCCAGTGTTTGGTTTGTCCATTCTGGGCTACTGTAGAAACATGGTGCACTCCTTTGAATATTATATTAAATTTCTGCCAATGGATCCTCCTAAATGTTATGCACTGGACCTTTGAGTGCAAATCAACAAAGGTAAACTTACTCTTTCTCGCTTATATGCAACAAAAGTAGACGTCTTGAATCAGACAAAAGCCCTGAAATTTTGTGGACCTGAATGGGTCTCTGGTCCAGACTTGAAATGTACCTTTTTACTTGCCAGTCTTTATTCGGGTTTGAATTGCAATAGCAATTAGAATTTCTCTTTCTCATATTTAGTCATATTATAAATACACAGTTCAAATGAACTAGTAGTGAAAACAGACTTGTTGCTATAATATTCATGTACTCTCTGTAGATTACTATATTGGAATCTCACATTTGCACGTGTACTTGTAAAAGAAGAACAGAACAAAACAGGATATAGCAAATTCCTCTAAATCACAAGTAGTTGAGGAGTCAGAGTAATTGCATTTGACATTAGCTTGAAGCATTTAAGGTGACAGCATTTTCTCTTTCAAATGTGTGAGTGACATGCAGTGAATGGCTTCATTATGAACCTGGTGAACAGGCCTGAGTGTGACTGATGGTAAACCCAAATACTACATTGGAATAAAATTAAAACAAAGAAATGAATAAGCAGATCTTACCTTTGGCACCCAGGAATTTATTAAAATGACACAATAATTTTAGAGTTTCATTTAGATTTTAATTGTCTATAAAGGACAAGGAGGAGAGGAGTTCAGAAATATCTATGTGAAATAAGAGGTCAGTTTGAAACATTATTTTGTCAGGTCAAAGGCTGTGGGGTGACTGTATAGTACACATTCAATTCAATTCAATTTTATTTATATAGCACCAATTCACAACAGAAGTTATCTCAGGGCA
>JAGRRF010007494.1:423547-437814 GCA_019097615.1 Morone chrysops
AAACGATGGAGTCCCCTACTGGAGCCCTATACACGACTTCATTCAGGGTCTCCAAGGAGGCTGAATATTCTGCACTGCTGTTTGGTGCATAAGCACAAACAACAGTCATTGCCCCCTGACAACACAGTTCTCAGGTTCATAGGAGCACCCAAACCTCTCCACCGCGATAAGGTGATGCTTCCTGGAGAGACATTGTCTACAACCAATTCTAGTTGACACCGCTACTACTACACTACACTCCTTCTCTCTTACTCTGTGCTGCCTTCCACAGTGTGTTAAATACACACGATATCTCTACTATAGGTCAATATCGGCTGATATATGATAAATGGACCTGTACTTGTATGCCTTTCTAGTCTTCCAGCCACTCAAAGTGCTTTTACACTACGTGCCACATTCACCCTTTCACACACATTCACTCAGCAATGGCAAAGTTCATACACATTCACACACTGATGCACAGTATCGGGAGCAATTCTGGGTTCAGTATCTTGCTCAAGGATACTTCGACATGTGGGGGCAGGAGCCAGGGAGCTGGGGATCGAACCAACAACCTTCCAATTAGAGGACGACCGGCTCTTCCTCTGAGCCACAGCCGCCCTTATATCAATCTAAGTCATCCACATTTGTCCAGTTATTCATCACAACAATACCAGAAAACAACAATGGGCTATAACAAGGCAATAAGGTTACGCCTGAGAGGAGCAGATGATATAGCACTAGTGCTAGTCAGATCAGTGGTAAGTGAGAGCTGTGACACAACCCTGCTTGATTCCTGTTGTTTTCCTCTGTGTGTTGTGGCAGGGAGTCCCAGAGGGCTGACATTCGTATTGACTTCAAATCCTTCTACGACCCAGAAACAGCATGACCATGGCAAGGCGCAAACCCTGAATAAGGTAGAAGACTGATGAGATTGAAAGGGACTTTGATGCCTCTTTTCTCTATGTCTTCTTGGGGCAAGACGTTCTTGCCCCTTGCTTTGCCCAAAGGAAAACTCAGAAATATCTTGACTTTACCTGAAACTTTGCCCTTGTTGCTTACCCTTGTGGATGCTCCCACATTTATTTCCTTTTTAAGGTCCAGTGTGTAACATTTAGGTAGATCAGAAATGGAATAGAATATTCATATGTATGTTTTTATTAGTGTATAATCACCTGAGAATTGTTGTGTTTGCATTACCCTAGAATGATGTTGTCTCCAGATGATGCAGGTTGTTTCTACAATAGCCCAGAACAGACAAAACAAACACTGGCTCTAGATAATGCTGTTTTTCCAAATTGTTTTTTTAAATAGCTGCATCGGCCCAGAATTCTCCAATTGGTGCATTCATAGAAATCTACACTTGTATGTGGATAAATCATGACAGTTAAGTAAGGGATAATCACCGAGAGGCCAGGCAATAAACAGTTTGATATGCCCGGCTGGGCGAAGGTTACCGTAAACCGTCCACCAGCCGGGCATATCAAACTGTTTATTGCCCTACCTTGAGGTGATTATCCCGTTTATTGTACTTCTTACTTGCCAACATAATAAAACAATTCAGATACTTTAATAATTATGCTTTTTCTTATTCGTATTGCATGCTTATTAAATGTATACTCTGTTTGAGTTATCTCCCTCAAAAAGTAGTCCCCTTTAGAACTACGGTGAATAACGTTAGCTCAGCTGTAGCTAATTCGTTTCTATAGCAACCACACAAGGCTGCATCTGATCACTAACGTTAGTTTAATAACTAACGAAATAAGATTTCTGACACATTTTAGAATCTTTTTTAAACAAGGTGTATTTTTACAATGGACCTCATGTTTGAAATTTATGTGATAGAAAAAAAATGCAAGCGGCGTATTGATCTACTATTTGATGACGTTGTGCTCAGTCAGCGGGCAATATGCTGGGTTAATGCCCTCCTCCCAGCCAATCATAATCAAGCATTCTTAAACGAAGTAGAATAAAATATGTTCTTACATCTTCTATCTGGCCTGTTTAAATAACTCACAAGCATTCTTTGCCAGTTGGTCACTCTGACCATGCTACAAAATTCTACATGTGCGGACAGCAATCTCTCCTTTACCCCTCTTCTGTCAAGACACAAGTTTTGAGTGTCAAGTAACAAAATTAAACTTAACTCATAGACTTGCTGAGAGCCCCCAGGTTAATACTGAATAACAGCAAAATGAGGCTGAGTAACCCGCCTTGTCTGTAGTTTGTGATTGTACAGTTTCATGAGGCTGTGATTATCCTAGAGGTCACAATAGCTAATTTTATAAAGTGAAGTCAAGTTTCAAAAAATGTTCTCACTACAGTGAAATGGCTACTATTACTACATCATCACACATGAATACAATTGGGCTCATTGAATCCACAAGAGTCTCAGCTCTCCAACCATATCAAGTATACTGCCATTCCAATACTGTTTAGGAACTCCACTGTGCAGAAATATCCAAATACATCAGGTGAAATGCATTCAGAAACTGCACTGGAATAGTGCGCAGTGGTGTGGGCATGTTTGTAAAGGGAAGACACATAGACAGTTTTTTTTATTCTTGAGGGAATATTGGGGGATGCTGAAAAATGCTTTAAAAAATGCTATTTTTGGTCAATACATATAATAAGTGTTCTTCTGTTGGTATCGGTATCGGCGATACTGACCGGGCGAAATTATGAGATAAAAAGTTATAATTATGAGATAAAAATCTAATTATGTATACAGTGATTTTGTTAAGGCTACAATATGTGAGAGTACAGTTATTGGATATCTCTTTTCGTTATTAAAAATTGTTGACGGTCCCTGTGCACTCCTCACAGCTGGGTGTACATAGAGATCAATGTTATTCGAGCAGCGCAGAGGACGGCTTGTTTTGATGAAAATGAGGTTGTAGCTCGTTGTGTGCTTTGCTACGGTTGGAAAGAGGCATGGGCTGTGTTTCAAAGGGAAGTGCGAATCTGTGAATATATTGCCAACTGCCACTGAGGCTGTCTTTGTTTTTTCCTCCTGGCGGAACTGAGCTTCCATAATTAGTAGTACCAGAGCCCGTCTACATTCTCTGGTAGTACTTTGCCGGCGGTTCCGAATACCTACGGTGGCAGACAAGGGCAAACGGCAAAAAGCTGCAAACACGGGAATGATGCAAATCCAAAAAACACACAAACACATAAAACAAATCCAACAAAAAAACGCAGCAACAGAAAAATTATGCAATCACAGAAACGAAGCAGAAACAAAAACGTACAAACCCACAAAACAAATGCCAAAGAAAAATGCTGCAAAAAACAAAAACACACAAAACAACTACGAAAGAGAAACGCTGCAAATTCACTCCACAAAACGGAAGTGCGCCAGGCCACAAGGGGGACCCGATCTCAGGGATTGATGGACCAGTCCTCTGGGACCAGACCCGAAAGACAAGAAGAAGAAGAAAGTTGGCTAAGTTTTGGAGCTGACAGTAAAAAGGGTTTTCCTTTATGTATTTTTCAAACACTTGGCCGTAATCTTTTATTACGCGTTTGCAGCGTTTTGCCGTTTGCGGGCGTTTGCCCTTGTCGGCCACCGTAGAATACAGCTACTGGACACGCCCCTTCAGCAGCCACCTTCCCGAAAAAGAAATTAAAGAATATTTTGCCCCGGATTAGGCCTTCCAGGCTGTGTATACCTATTTTCACACAGTCTGTTTACTACTCCCGCTACTCTACTACTATTAGAAGTTAGGCTTACGTGCATAATGTCCAATGGTTGTGAATGGAGTCGTCGAGTGCTAGCGAAGGAGTCCGAGTTTGTCCTTGGAGGCAAAAGTCAGGGATAGTTTGTGTACATATAGGCAGCGCGGGAGATTACTTCCTTCTTCCTGCATGTTTGACATCGCGTGTCGTTGTTTTGTGCCCGGCTGACTCTCATGTGCAGCACATACAGCCACAGAGAAAAGTAGCTAACTGAACCTGGAGTAACTCTAATACTTGAAAGACTATGGAAGAAATTCAGCCACCGACACCTGGCCAACTAAATGGGTAACAAGTTTTAGATTTTTGTCTGACGTACATTCAACAAGCAAGGCACAAACATCCGCCGAGAAGGAGTAAAATATTTTTCAGTATTTTACTTTATCATAATTAAAACACCAGCCTGAGAAAAAGACAAACAAACAAAAGCAAGTTTAACATTTTAAATCTTATTTGAAGGTCCTGTAACACTGAGGAGGATCTATTGGTAGAAAGTATATATTATGCATAACTAGTGTGTAATCACCTTAAGATAAGAATCGTTAAAATTAGCCTTTTATATCTATATATGCCACGGATCACCTTCCATATTGAAGTGCTATGGTTCACGGAGAGTGAAGCAAAGGAGTTGCAATCTGCACTACTAAGCGAGATGTCTCTAAATCCTACACACTGGACCTTTTTAAAGAACCCCTCCAAAATCTATTAAGACACATATACAAATAGTCTGCATGGAACAGTAATGCTGCCAAACACTGGCTGTAGGTAGTGGCGTTTTTTGCACGTTTCACAGCAATCAAAGTCTCTCCTTCGCCCTTGGGAGAGGAGGATGAAGAAACACAGTTGTGATCTGCATTTACACCACTAGGTGCCGCTAAATCTTACACACTGGTCCTTTTAAATAAATTACTTTGGGATCCACATGTTTGACATTGTATAGATTAAATGATTAAGCAATAAAAAAAAGAAAATGATTAATAATTAAGTTATTTGTTTTGTTATATGCTGTGTGTTCAGTAATTGTCAATCTTGCCCTTGACCTGCTCTAAGTGTTGATACAGGGTTTCCACTTTTAGATTAAGCCAGAAGTCAAAGAGCTACTGAGTATGTTACCAAAGCCGTGCTAAGATTAGGCTAAAACACATTTTTTAGCAAAGCTTGTGCACAAAGAACAGAGAGGAGGTTTCAGTTAATTAAACTACAGCCAGTTCCCCTGGTGCTTGTAAGAGAGGCAGACTGAGAGCTATTATGTTAAGCTTTTACTGAGGATTATGCACTTTAGGCTTCTTCCACAGATGACTGTGGTATTCTAAAGTGACTGTTTATGATGGTAATCTTGTTACAAATGATTACCAGTTTACTGTGTATGTAGACATCAATCAGGTAATACAAGTTGAAATCAAACATAGTGTAGAGTCTGGATAGATAGTAAACGGAAGGGATTACTGCTCACAAATGAGCTGTGATTTCAGTAAATGGAAATGGCCTAAAAGATATCTTGGCTCACAAAACGTTTCATCCTCTTTCTGTCTTTTTGTGTGTTTCTCTGTAGTGGTACAACCAGGAAGAGAGAAGAGTACCTGGAATGGCCAGAGTACTTTATGGCTGTAGCCTTTTTGTCAGCCCAAAGGAGCAAAGACCCAAGCTCACAGGTATGTGTGTGTATTACAGCTGTAAACAATTAGATACTTCACAAAGATGTAAAGTGTCCAATTGATTTCGAAGACAGTTTTTGTTAATCAATCACAGAAGGCATCACAACAAACAGGTGGGCATACAACTGACGTGTAAGGTTATCTTGTGTCATATAGTTGTCATAGGGCCTTAGTTAAGGGAGCTGTGTACCAAGTCTCCATTCCAATATAGGAAAGGGACATTAAATGGGTTATAATTCCAATGATGGTCCTTGACATTAGTTTATGTCAAGTGAGAAGTTTTTCTTGGTCTCTGTACAAGAATGAATATTGAGTCTTTCAGATTTAATGCATATAATGTAATGACATACATACTGTGCAGGCATACAGATCCCAGGTGACATTCAGATTTGGTATTCCTGTCAAAGGCAAAACCAGAAAAAAAACTGTCTGTAGTATCGTTTACAGATTGAGCTGTGAATTGTCAACAGACAGACTGGCACTGACATTTCACATCAACAGCAATCTGTGCTGTCAGAATGTGTCACTATACAAAAATAAACAAGTTCCACTCATTTATAATATTTATTTCCCACATGAAATGGTATATCTATATTTTACATCATAAAGATTAATTTAACAATAATACTATACTACTTCAGGGTGTCTGCGGGGTATTAAAAGTTGATAAATCAAATGTCGGAAAATTAAGGCCCTTAAAAAGTATTAAAAAGTCTTAATCGCGAAGTATTACATTTTCTTGACATTCAAGCTTTGACAAATACTATTACAAACAACGATGTGCAGGGCTCGGGCTGTGTCCGAAATCGGCCTTGGACTGCCAGATAGCCTCGGGGCCGTGCGCATAACGTTCAGGCGTGAAACAGCGGAGCAAAACACGAAATAGAAAGAAAGAAGATGGGTAAATGTAAGTTTGCGGACTCCTGGCTGGATATGCCGGAGTTTAAGGATTGGCTCAAAACGGTTGAAGGTAACAACCAGGAAGCCTTTTGCAATTACTGCAAAAAGAAGATTAGTGTAGCTTCCATGGGGATAAATGCGGTTGAATCCCACATGCAAGTTGCTAGCCACAAGGCTGCCGTTAGCTACAGAGAGCAGCAGCTCTCCATTTCAAGTTTCTGCCGTCCTCCAGTGCCATGACCAGGTAATGTGACAGCTGAGCCTGAGCCAGCAAACACTTCTGTGACTGCGACAGCGACGTCTGTCGACATAAGTAATAATAATAAATCTGCCTTTGGTTTAATTTATTGTTTCAAGCTTTATTCCTTCTCATCTTATCTGAGTTCTGTTGTATGTTTGCACTCCATAGATTTAATTGCAAACTACAACTGTTTAGTAAGTTAAAGATGTGTTGCTGCTAACGACAGCTTGACGTGGCGATGAGGTCTTAAGGTTTTTTTGGAAGGTCTTAAAAAAGTCTTAAAAAGGTATTGAATTTAACCCCAGGATTCCTGCATATACCCTGTACTTGCCCCACATCATGTGTAACTCATGTACAAATGATACTGCACAAGATATATGCCACATTTAATTTTTGTGCAAAAATCTTAAACAAACCAAACAAAAAATACATTTGGCATTATACCATGTTCATGTGGTATAATTCCTATATTAATGAATTATTATTATTTTAAATAATTTGTTATGCAGAATAATCTGCTCAAAATTAATCCAAACAACTTGCTTTACACAAACTTCCTGCATTGTTATATTGTTTTCACTGTTCGGGTTAATTGTCTGTATTGTCATTTAATATAATATGAAATATCCATAAAATATGCAATTTAGTTACTCAATTTAGTTAGTTACTCAAGGATAGAAAAGGGATGAAAAATTTAGAAGGTTGGGTACCACTGTTGCACTGGATTGTTTGATATCTTTTCAGATTTACAGCTGTACTTAACTGTGGAACTTTTCTCCCTCTCTGCAGGTGGGGGCATGTATAGTGAACCAGGAGAATAAGATAGTTGGCATTGGATACAATGGTATGCCCAATGGCTGTGATGATGACCTGCTACCCTGGTCCCGTTCTGCAGATGACCGGCTTGACACTAAATACCCTTATGGTGAGAATGCCCACACACTTCTATTCGCTTTCTGTCTGATTCCAGGAGAAAATATGGCATTTGTGTGTGCAGGAAAGACTGTAGTTCATTAATGGTTCCCACTATGCTGCTGAGTGCCAACCTTTGGCCTGTAGAGGGTGGTAGAGTATAGATGATGAAGATATCTCACTCAACCTTTCTCCATTGATGAAATTGCTGTCAGTGACAGTGCACATGATGCTACCACTGTGTTAGCTCACAGTGATGCCCTGTGGGAAGGAAGTGTTCTTGTGTGTATCAAAGTTTACAAGTTATATATAAGTCACATAATGCTCAATATTATAAAATGTTCATCATACAAAAGTGCAACTTGTTTGTGTGTGTGAGTAGTAGACATAAATGGGTTACTTTAAGAGTAATTGTGGTCCCAAGGGGGGCCAAACCAAGGAAGTTTCATACCAAACCAAATGTTCTGTACAGAATAGTCTGGGACAAATAGTGTAGTGTTACATCCAATGGAAATGTTATTCAGTGCTGAAGACTACAAGTTTGAATGGAAAAATTAGTTATCAGAGTTAAAAAGAAGTCCAATTCATTTTTTTTAATTTTATTTGTATAGCACCAAATCATAACAACAGTTATCTCAGGACACTTTTCAAATAGAGCAGGTCTAGACTGTGCTAAAGTGAGCTTGCCAGATGTCTGTAACTTACTCTTCTCAGTTTGAGGCTAGCATCTTGAGGCTGTTAGCTGCTACTATGATAATAGTTATGCTTCTCCAAAATACAATGAAAAATGTCCATCTGAACTGTCAGCACATAGGATACATTGTGGGTAATGTAGGTGCCAGGTTTAGAATATAAAAGACAATATCTCTACTCTGCTTGTTCTTGTTACTTTTGATCCTTTAAACTGGCCATCGTGGATCAGACAGTGTTATACAGCAGTGCAGTACTAAATCGGTGGAGTAGGGCTGTGTATTAGCAAAAATCTAGCGATACATATATTGTCTGATGATGGCACTAGGTATAGTGTATCAGCAAGTCCATGGAAATCTGGCCAATCTCAAAGCATTGAAAAATGCATTAAAAAAAAAAAACGTAACAGCAACATCTCTTTGCAGAAGCATTGTCACAATTATTTTAGGTAATCTGCAGATAATCAGTCACTGTGGACAATTTTTATTGGGACTTTTTTCAACTAAATATAAACAATACAAAAACTGGTTTGATGTTTATGATGAGTTTAAGAGAGAATTAAGTGTTTTTCACTAGTGTCATAAAAACACCCTATCCTAGGAACCAGATTCTTGTATTTCATATCTGCTTGTCCCTAAAGGTTTGTTTATGGCCAATATTCTTTTATATTTTTTTGGTACAGCCTAATTAAACCTTAAGTAATATAGTAACTTGCAATGTCTCTCAACACTGTGTCCCACAGTGTGCCATGCAGAGCTGAATGCCATTATGAACAAGAACAGTGCTGATGTGAAAGGCTGCACCATGTATGTGGCTTTGTTCCCCTGCAACGAGTGTGCCAAGCTCATCATCCAGGCAGGTGTGTTGACCACCCACATACACACTAACTGCTTGTTGTCTCTTTTTTATTTTTGTTAAAATTTGAAATACTACTGAAATATGCACTGGTACATTTATATGAATGTACAGTTTTTACATGAATAAAATAGAAATAATTACTTTAGCTATAATTACTTTTACTTTTAGCTCTAGTATTTCTGGTGCCAACTAGGGAGAATAGCATTATTTAATTGACTGGTCGAGTTATTTTGCACATCCCTACCCCAGACTCATCTGTGCTCTTTATTGATGCAAAATAACCAATATATTGATATCCTGCTGCAATTGACAATTGTCTTTTAAAGTATTTAACAATGTATTCTGATTATTTGTTTACTTTCTATTCCTTCAATAATATTATATAAGATTTATTGTCCTAAAATTTGCGGGAAAATGTCTTGTCCCAGTAGGAGAATACAACCAGAGAACCTCTCTGTGTGGAGGCAAAAGCTTTCATTATTAGGCTCTTTGCATCACAGTGTATGTGTGTTGTGTGTATGTAGATATTCAAGTGCAGGTTATTATAGCACTGTTATATGGTAATGTTTTGAATGAAACCTTACCTAATGCTAACCTAAATGCTTTATTTAAACTTCATTTCACCATCTCTTGTCTAAATCCCCACTGTTTGAAATGTTCATTTTCCTTTACTGTAAAACGTGTTGGTCAGAGTGAACAGCATACTTCTAAGTTTGCTATTCTTGGATCCTCTGTGGAGCATGAATATCTACAGAAAATCTACTCAGCACTCATATGAAATGTTTGCTCAGAGCCAAACAATTGAATGGACAGACATATGTATCCATAATAAGGAGACAAAAACAGCAGTTAAATCATCTCCTTCTTTTTCATATCTTTTTCATCTCTTCCTGCTATCAACTGCCATTCACTTCCCTAAGAACCCCATCTCTGATAAGACTAATAATGGTCTTTATTCTGCACTTCTGCCTTCTGCATCCCTATATTATCCCTCCCTCACTCGGTCCAGGTATTAGGGATGTGGTCTTTCTTTCTGATAAGTACCATGACACTCCGGAGATGGTCGCATCCAGAAGGCTGCTCAGCATGGCAGGCATACAATGCAGGTGAGGAACTGCTTTTCTCTGGCACACTGGAAAAAAATAGAAAAAGTTTTGCTTTCTTGCCTTAAAGTGAAATTTCACCTCTGTTATCTTGTGATGGGTTAATTTCTATTAACCTGTTTTGTTGCACCAAGGTTTTCCCAACTTCCACCCTCTCCACCACTCAATGATACTTTGCTTAATTTTCCAGAATGCTTTCAACATGCCTAGAGAATGTGCTTGTACATTTTGTTCATTTAGGTCAACAGTGGTATGGTGGAATATGACCTCACCCTAACCCTAACCCTAACCCTTACATTAAAAATGTAGTCCATTTTAAACAGAGTTATCATTGATGTTTCAGATGGCTGGAAATGTTTTTGTACTTCTATAGTAACTTAACTGAAAATGATTTGATCAATATTGGATTTTAAAGCGAAAAAAATCACTGATTACCTATATGCGTGCCAAAGGCTTTATGGTTGATAGTGTTAAAGGTGAGATCTGCTCAGATCTCTAAAGCTGAGAAATGGTTCCCAGTGTGTTTGCTGCAGTTGTTTGTCTCTGAAAGTGTCAGTCATGTCTGACAAGTCGAAAAACACACATACACAGGGAAACGTGGAAGCGATCTAAAGGCGAAGGAAAGAAGCGACCTTTAAGACCTTTAGAACAAACCAGAGGGCTGATTTTATAAAGTGCAGCTCTTTGCATGGTAGAGCTAAAGAGCTAAAGATGCTGGTCAGTGTATTACAGGGCAGTACCAGTATTTGATATTGCTAATATTTATACCTTGGTTTTCCTCAAATTAGCTGATTAACTCACTCCACATACATCAGTTAACCTTTGTTATTTTTATATTTTATAACATTTATTTTAACCTCCAAAATAGCACTTTTCAGTCCACCTAGATTTAGTTTGGCCTTCAGCCAGGATATTCTGAGAGGATATCTATTTTAGCATGGTGGATATTTTACCAGCGGAGACTAGTTAAAACAACAGTTTTGTTTTTTTATAGATTGACATCATTAACAAGCTTCCTCCAAAACTAAAACCAAATCCTCCACCAAAACCAAAATGTGTGTCGTTTCTTGTGCAACTTTATAAAACATACTGCTGACAGAGTCAACAGAGCAGACACAAATGTACACGTATATTATGTGGAGAGAGGAGCAGAAAGAGGTGGACAAGGCGAGCTGTTGTGTGTGTGTGACAAGGTGTAGGTGATAATGGAAAGGCGACTTTCTTCCTCATCCTTGTTTTTATTTGGTGTACCTGTTTTTCCTGTTCTTATGTGCATGTTGTTTTTTTCCTCTGGGTTTTGGCAGGCAGTTCAAGCCCAAGAGGACTCAGATTGTCATTGATTTTAATTCCATTAACCACCCTGGAATGCTTAACAGCGCGACCAAGTGAAAACGCAAACGACTCACCTTGGGGACCTGCTGAATGAGGCGGGGAAGCAGAGGATGACTGACATATTTAAAGGGACTTTGATGCCTCTTTTCTCTGTCTTCTGTTCTGCTTTGTCCAAAGGAAAACTCAAGGATACCTTGACTTTGGCATCTTTTGATATTTTGATTAACCAGATATTCAAGATACTTTAATTTGATGCTTCACCCTTTGTGGCTGACTCTGGTGGAGAGTCTTTAAATGGTGCTTTCACATTTTTTTCTTTTAAAACTACCTTTGGGTTTAGTACACTGAACACACTTTCTTGAGTGTTTGATTTTAAAATCTTTTGTGTTCCATCAGATCTTCTCATGGTTTTCATTCCAGGTGAAAACCTGAAATATTTATTTTTCCTTCTTCAAACAAGGTTTCAGACTAATACAGATGCACCTTAATATTCAGTTCATTTGACCTTTCACATTCACAGTGGAAGCTGCCCAGTAAATCAGTGAATACTGGGGGCTGCTCCGTGTCACTGTTGGCCCTTGAGCATCCGTGTTAGCAGTTTGGTTTTCAGAGGATACAAGCTGTGTGAACATTAATATTTAATGAAAACATTGTAAAGAATGGCTAGCCTTTCTAATCATCTAACCACAATACAAAGTTGCCTTATTTTTACACATATATGTTACTGTGTGCATATGGGATTTTTAATATATTCCCTGTAGGGCATATATAGCCTTAGTTTTTAAAATCATTTTAGCATTGTGTTCTGAGAAGTGCTGCTGTCTTCAGAACATTTCTGTTAAATGTGAGGGTTAGGATTTTTAGTTATGTGCCAGCAGATTCTTTTCTAATTATTATTCAAAACACAGTTTTTATTTTAGATTTCCTTCGTTTTACTAAATGGCTTTTAAAAACATGCTCATTTATCACAGTCTTCCAAGAGTACCTGCCATTAAGTTGAAAACAGTATTTATACTTTTGCTGTTGTATTGCTGTTACAGTGAAACAATATAAACGCTAGATGTATATTCATAATTTACTGTTTGTACATGTGTGATTTCCAATAAATGACTGGAAACCACTTCTCAGTTCTGTCTTCATCATCTGTAATTTTTACTTCAACCATATCAGCTGTCAGTGCAGTTGGAACCAATAAAACTGTGGGACCACATGAGCTAGTGTCCACTGTGTTCTTTAATCTTGAAAATGTTTTAAATGGTAAATGGAACTGTACTTGTATAGCGCTTTTCTAGTCTTCCGACCACTCAAAGCGCTTTTACACTACATGGCACATTCACCCTACATGGCACATTCACCCTTTCATACACATTCACACTCCGATGCACAGCATCGCAAGCAATTTGGGGTTCAGTATCTTGCTCAAGGATACTTCGACACGTGGCAGGAGGAGCCGAGATCGAACCAACAACCTTCCGATTAGGGGACGACCCGCTCTGCGTCTGAGCCACAGCCGCCCAATTTTAGGATGCTGCTACAATTCAAACGACATACCTACAGTTACTAGATGGGGTAATAGGACAGTAGGCACTTAAGTGGTTTGTTAGGTACCTTTTAGGAACTTCTAAATAGATTTGAAATAAATTTGGTGAAAGAGTCAGCAATGGGCTAAGGAATAAGCTAGTAGTTTTTGATGTGCTGCCATGTTGTGATCATGAATCCTCTTGATTCCAGTGACGAGTGACTTCTCTCCAATTTTCAACAATATTTTTAAGCAGAGCAATTAAGGAACTGGTTTGTATTTAATTATTAAACTTCATTGGCTTCAGTTCTGAAAAAAATTTCATTCTAACCTAAGGGTGTGTTAAGTTGCAAAGTGAATTTTAGATATTAATACTGCATGTATCGAGCAAAGGCTCGAGTGGGCGAAGGAGGAAACGAAGAAAGAACTGGTTGATTGTGCTGAAAGAGTGACAGATGCGGAGACACGGCTGACCACAGTGGAGGACCAGCAGGCTAAGTTAAAACAGACGGTTCAGACGCTGGAAAAAAGGAACAAAACCCTTGAAAATAAAATTATCGGCATGGAAACGAGATCGCGGCTGAATAATCTAAGGTTAGTGAATCTGCCCGAGGGAGCTGAAGTCCCGGACCCCTGTTCATTCCTGGACCTGGCCCCTCTGCGAAGCTCAATAGTGTTGAAGAGGCCGCACCAAGTCGGACCAAGACGCGACGCTGGAGACCCACCGAGAACTTTAATAATGAAGTCTCAGAACTACAAGCAGAAAATACTTGTGATGAAAGCAGTCAAGTCGAAGAAAGACGTCCTTTACAAGAACAAGCACGTCCGATTCTACAACGACCTGGCAACTGAAGTGCATATACAACGGAAAAAGTATGACACAGTGCGACAAGCCTGGGACTCTGACACGGCATAATACCACCAGCTAAACTGGTGGTAATTTACAGAGAGCAGACACACACCTTCAAAATGCCGATGGAGGCGCAGGAGTTTATAAAGAAGATCAAAGAAGAAGCTGGACTACTACTACGCTACTGAGCGTATAATGTAAGGTAAATAACTGACTATGTCGTGACAGATGCAAGATCATACGCACGGCAAGAGGGACTGTACAGTGAGATAAGCTCTGATTTTTTATTTTTTTTTACAACCGAGAGGTGCCCTCAGTCTTATTTTCACTTTATGATGTGACTCCATTAAGTACCGCCCTCAGGATTATTTTCTTATAAATCTATATATTTCAATTCTGAATAACTCTAATTTACGCATTATGGCTGAAAGATGTGTCCGTGGTAAACCCTGGTAACGTATTAAGCTTGTACATACACTACATGCCCAGGTGT
>JAGRRF010007494.1:464764-480717 GCA_019097615.1 Morone chrysops
CGCTTTGAGTGGTCGGAAGACTAGACAGGCGCTATACAAGTACAGGTCCATTTACCATTTACCATTACCATATTGTCATTATTTCCAGCAAGTGGACCACACATGCTGTTACATTCATTAGGGTTTATTGGACCATGCTGAGAATGGCACCACTGTGTGGATCAAACTCTCCAGAGGCCACATGACTGCACACTTTCCTGCTATTAGGCTGGGCTAGTTAGAGAGCACTTCATGTAATATGCAAGCACTAGAGACAAATGACTGTCCCTTCCTTCTAACCTAATAGCTTGTAAGAACAACAGACACAATGCCATAACAGACAGAAACAGAAAGCCCTCTGTAACGCTGACTTACATCTAATCTCCCCACGTCTGTGAGTGTTGCTCCTTCCAACAGTCCAAAAACATGCCAGTGAATTTTAAACTCTGAATTATCTTGAGGTGTAAATTAGTCTATTCTGTATGTGTCCTGTGATAGACTGGTCACCTGTCTATCACTAAAGCGGTACCATCAATTCTATAATAAATATATGATTAACTAAACTGGTCCCTATCCATTGGTCTACATGGACTGACTGCATTTTCAATATATAATACATGTTCTTTAAAATTTTGTCTTTGACTCCCAGCAGTCAATTCCCTTATCATGTATAAGGCCGCTATACCCTAAGCTTCCAGCTCCACAGTTTTGAAATGTATTTGGGAGACCTCCTGTTTTACGCTATTTAAATGGACATTAGCCTTATCTACACACTTTATGGCTGACTAAAGGCTGTTACATACTTCCCGACATGTCGCATGACAATGTGACGTCAAAATGACGTAGATCTCGCTGGCGTGCCAGCAACACCTCTGTTCAGGAGAAGACTGCAACTAGTGTCGCGACCACCACGCACAAGTATAAATAGTATGGCGCTCCTGTGAAGTCACATTGTCGCAATACAGGTCGGGAACGGCGAGTATATAACAGCCTTAAGGGTTACCCACCTTTCTAAAAGGGGAAGGCTCAGCACACACTGGTGCAGTTAGGTTGTGAGTGTGCTAACTCAAGGTGGAGGAAGTATTCAGGTCCATTAATTAAGCAAAAGTACAAATACCAACCCAATTGAGAAAATACTCCACTAAAAGGAAAAAATGTGCATTCTATAGTATAGAATGCACATTTTATTAGTATACAAAGTTTTATTAGTATAGCACACACCAGAAGTACTGTCATTATGCTGTCATATGAAGCTTTTGGATTTTTGGATTAGATTGAGCTACTTTATATACTGTAAAGTAGTTTAATCTACAGCAAAGCAACATATTCTATAAAATATATGTTTGCATTTGAGACGGTTTATGGTATGCTATTTTAGAGAAAATGTGTATCCCCCTCACACCCCAAGGAAACTGAAAGCATCAGCTAGAGAGCACTCACCCTGAGCTTTCTCCCGAAGACGATGACTTTTCCCCGTGTCTGTTCCTTCCTGAACCTCCACTCCACCAGGTTTTGGCCATTCTCTCCTGGCAGTGTCATGTTGCGTCGGGCTACAGTTGGGTTGGCAGCGCCTATGGATATGAATAAGATGTGAATACCTATAATATAGTGGAAAAAGTCCAAACCAGAGAGCAGTGCTAAGTTTATTTCACAATTTGATTCTTGGGAGTCCCTGTAAATTAATTCAACTATGGCATTTTTCTTCATCTTTTGTTTCTACCATGGTACCTTGCGCACTACCTGTGGCGGTACACACCTTTTTACAGTAGTAGTTAATAGTAGATCATCCTAACCGTGCTAGCACTGCAATATTACTGAGCTCCTTTTCTTTATCAAGATACATATTTTGATGAAACTCAAACAATTTAAGCCGCAGTAGTAAGTTTTGTTTTTAAATTACCTTTTCTAATTTTTGCTGAAACTTTCACTATATTCTGACAGTAGTACATGAGACAGATCATCTGTGAAATAATAGGGTTCCTCTGGCTCCTCCTAGTGCTCCTAGTGGCATTTGCAAGAATCCACCATGTCTGATGAAACACAATCAATCAGAGCCGAGAAAGATAGGATGCTTCAGGTTGCTTGCTTTTAGATAGTTGATTGTTGAGCCAGATTTGTTCTGATTTCATCTCTTATCTTTGTCTCATGTTCTACTGTCAGGATATAGTGAAAATTTCAGGAAATAGGACAAAGAGTTATTTTTTATGAAAGCCTACTTTAACGTCTAACTTTGCACCATGGTACATGCCTGTGTGAATTTTAATCATTTACATTAGCCTCTCTGTAGGGTTTTATTTATCTGTACCAGCATATAGCACTTTATAGACTAGGTTTATAGACTAGGTCTATAGACCTTTAAGGTTTCTATCTTGAGATAGGGTTTGTATGTGCATATTGGTCACTTTTTGTTGCTACTAACCATTTTCCAAAGCATGATGTAGTTCTGTACCTTGAGAAAATCATATGAAAATCAACCTGCACAGACCTAGCACTTGCTTTAACTGGTCATCAATCACTATAGGCATCACTTCTATATTTATTGTCATGAAAGTTATATTGCTATAGATAGGTAGCTCAGCTTCAAATGCAGGCTTGTAAATCTGATATGTCTGCAATACATTACCATGCAATGATAACAAAATGCCAACATAATAATATAAATATAATATAATAAATAAAAGCAGGCATATTTATTTTAGTAGTATAGAGTATAACAACTGAGAACATGACACTGACACCGATACCCGACTATGATCTGGAGCTGCAACAACTAATCTATTAGTTGTCAACTGATAAATTAATCACCAACTGTTTCGCTATTCAATTTGAGGTTTTAGTAATAAAAGTCAAAATCCAGTTTGTCAAATGTAAGTATTTTTTGATTTCTTTACTCCTCAATGACAGTAAACTGAATATCTTTGGGTTGTGGAGAAAACACGATTTGAGGATGTCACCTTGGGCTTTGGGAAACAATTTTCACCATTTTCTGGATCAAACAACTAATTGAAAACAGATAAGCCACAATGAAAATAACCATTATTTGGAGCCCTAATATGATCCTTTGCAAAAACATGCCCATCAGATGATGTTTACAAAAACTCTTGGCAGAAAACCATTTACATGGAAATCTGGTACAAGTGTACTAAGCAATTTAAAATTCTCACAAGCATTCACCATGTAGATAGCCTGAAGTTATTTAACAATAACAGATTATCATTGATTATAACTAATCTGTAACAGAATTATTTTAATATGAAAGCCCTGATTAATCCACACTCGGGGGTATGTCCATACCTGCAAGTATATGGGGCTCTGTCTGGTAGTGTGTGTCCATCCCATTAGCGTAGATGACCCTCAGTGAATGGTCATTGCCCACCTGGTAGCTGTTACGAAGCTGGTCTATATGAGAGAACGACAGCGACTACTATCATGAATTAACCATAACAATACTTCACATTGATTTTGTGTTTTCACTGTGGCAAATGTCGAAGCATTTATTCAACAACACTACATTAAAACTTAGCAGAACTACGAGTGAGAAAAAAAAAGACAAAGAGAGGAGAGCAAGAACGTCACAGAGAAGGAGACAGATAAAGGGATACAACAGCACAATTAATTTCTGTGGGCAGTGTTTGAACCTGCTAATGGTATTAACATCCCCCATCCTCTTTTAATTAGGTTCCCCTTGACCTACCACAGGACTAATGGCTGTGTGTGTGTGTGTGAATAGAGGCTCTCTACATTTTTACTTCTTCCTCCTTTCTTCTGATATACAGTACCATCAGGTAAATGATTCCTCTTTGACTTATTGTCTTCTTAACAACTAATCAAAGTATTTCCTAAGAAATAGTAGGCCGGAATCTTGAAAGTCATGTGATTTGGACGCAAAACAATAGGAAAAGAATAGGCAGAAAAAATTTAACAGTCATACAATTCAAGGGCCATTATTGTAACCCCTCTACATTTTTGCACTTTGGACCAACGTAGCCAGGGTAAGTTTTTATATAAGACTGGGTTGGTATTTGTCTGTGTGCAGCATCACTGTCAAGCCCTACATTAGAAACATGTTTCCCCTGCTTTCACACTGCATTTCACAACATCAAAATGACAACATACAGCAAGTCTATTAGCTTATTTACCATTTCTGGGCCACACCTATACACCTGATAATGTGATTTCACATTACCTAGACCACTCACACACTGGCATGCTGTACAGTTTAGATGATGGTGAGGAGGCGAAATTATAAATAATGTACATGAATTTATGGAGAGGAATGCTACACTTGTCAATGGCTTTGAATAACTTATTACTTTCCAATCAATAGTGCTCTGCTGTGAGGAAGAATCTGCTCTGTTTTCCTTCACACTCTGGGCAAATGTAGCTTTCTCTGAAACAAATCACTGCCGGCCACTTGAGGCCTCGCTTCAAATGGCTCATTAGTTCAGATTTAACAAGGGCATCATTGTTAAATTATTGTTTTCCCTCGCCATTTAGGCCGAATGTCTGACATGAAAGATGATGAGGATGGTTAAACTTGCATTTTTTTCCCCTTTTGCAGTTCCCCTCAAATCTAGAATTATCAGAGGAGACGCACTGTCAGATAAATCCATAACTCACTTCCTCATCTCAGGTCTATTCTTAAAAGGTACAAATGCACTTTACAACTTTCATTATCAACTGTAACACAAGTGGTGGTGTGGTAGTGTGGTTTACTTGTATGTCTCACACAATCCACAGGAAAAAAGAATTAAAAATTAAATGAAAAGTAAAAGTGAATAGACTTGCTGGCTTCTATTGTGTGTTTTGGGTTATGGCACCTGGCAGTAGCTTATGCCAGTTTGTGGTCTACATCTACATATATGCATGTTAACTATGTTTAAATTTTTTTACATTTTTTCCAGTTGCACTTATTATTATTGCAGTTTCAGCATACATCAAACCTCTAGGATGCCACACAGAATAAATGAAAACAAAGCTGTTTGGAATGCTGTATTATAGGAGAAGGATGGGTCAGTAACATCACACATTGTGAAGACGTTCAAGACCACAAACAGCGATTAAACTCTGCACACATCTTTAACAAGATTTACATCTGCACATTATCAAAAAGTCCTCATGAGCACATAAATCAAAATCTCCCCCCAAAACATGTTTAATCGGTAGATCTTTCCTTTGTTTCTGCTAAGTAAGTAGTAGGTAAGTAGTTACTGATAAGAAAAAAGGCACATATTGGGAACTGGTGCGACATTGTGGGTGGGTGTAATGTGCTTCGGCCCGCCCACTTTTACTACCAGCCCAACATAAATTATTGGGATAACATACACCGATCAGCCATAACATTATGAGCACTGACTGGTGAAGGGAATAACACTGATTATCTCGTTATCATGGCATCAGTGGCTGGGCTATATTAGGCAGCAAGTGAACATTTTGTCCTCGCAACGCAACAAACTGTGATCCACTGTGTGTTCTGACACCTTTCTATCAGAACCAACATTACCTTTTTCAGCAGTCTGAGCTACATTAGCTCACCTTCGCTCCCTATGTGCATCAATGACCCTCAGCCGCCCATGACCCAGTCTCTAGTTCACCACTAAACCTTCGGATTAGTGGATGACCAGCTCTACCACCTCAGCTACAGCTGCCCCATTGGTCAATTGGTCAATATGATGTTCAAGAATGTTGAATAGGGAACACACAGGGTTAACTTCTACAGGGAAAGTGTTATTCACATTAAAAAGGCACTTGTGAGAGAAATACACGCTTGCTGGAAAACTTTCTTCCTTGCTCTGTCACAAACGTTTGTGTAAGCTGCTTACCCTGCACCAGAGTGTAGAAGGAGTCTATTGATGACAAGTTGGTTGTTATGGAAACGTCCTCATCCCTCCCTGACGTCTCAATGTCCACAGCAACAGCCCCTGACGACATGTCGCCGTGGAGATTGGTCACCACGCCGGTGGGGAAGGTCACATTAGTCAGACGACCCTCACTGTCATAGCTACAAGGACAGGATGCACGGAGGGAGGAATAAAGGCACATTAGCTGCAATTACTCTAATGTGTGAGTAATGGCACACACACACACACACACACACACACACACAAAAATGGCTGAAAAAGCTACAACTGACTCTGAGGAACACTTTTACAGAAGCTGAAATATGTACTGGATCTACCTAGCAAGAGATACAGCTTGAAATTAATTAATTTAATTGGAAGAAGTAAAGTTTAAAGTCCCCCTCCAATAAAAAAAAATGTTTTCTTCTTGTTCCTACAGTGTGCTGTTTGAATGATGTCTGCGCAGAGTTTGACACTAGAAGGATGTTTTTACATTCATCTGCTGAAAGTGGAAAGTTTCTCTGTGCTCATTGAAAATCTGATTTGAAGGATATGAGCATGATTTGTGACATCACAAATAGTTTGGCAGTCAGTTCTGGACCAGTATGCAACTTATACAGTGTGATGTATTAACTGGAAGCCACCAGTGCACATACACAGAGAATGGACTGAAGTAGGAGACATCATTTCATCAACATTTGCATATTCAGACATTCTGGAATTTTTAATGAGGCAGAAGGAATAGATGGCTTAATTTTAATTAATGTGGAAATTTAAAAAAATGATTTTTTAAAACCTTTTTTAAAAAAACACATCAGACACACAATATTGTTTCAGCCTATTTGTATATGTATTAATACATGTATGGAGGGGATCTTTAAATTCAGTGAGTTTCTACTCAGTTATTAAAGTAAGTTTTCAATTATTTTATGTCTCTTGAGATAAGATTAATTCTTCAGTATCTCAACATAAACTTAGAACTTAGAACTATAGAAACAGCCTACCATTAGCTTAAGCAGGTGCAGATCACCATAGGTGATGTTATTCTGTCAAAAGTATTTCATCAATGCTATAAAGCCATTAAGAGCTGATATTATTCTCAGTAACTTGGCCAATATATTTGTAAATGGCTTTTGACATTTAAAAATTCGATCATTCATTCTTCCATCAGCACATACAGTTGCAGCACATGTATTCAAACATAAACACAATCACTCTGCTCACTCATAGAAGGTAGTCCAGCCTATCTGGATGCTCTTGGTAGCCAGCAAGCCGCTGTTGCCATGGTAACTAAACAAGACCAGTTCCTGACCCTGAGCCGTTAGAGTCTTCAAACCTCCGTTTGTCCCAATGGTCAGCCAGATGACCTACACACATGCAAAAACACACACCACAGACAAGAAGGGTTACATGGTATCTCAGACAGTAAATATTATATATACACACAGATTATCTGTTTGTAATACTGTCAGGATATAGTGAAAGTTTCAGAAATTATAACAAAAAGTTATATTTATAAAAGTTACCTACTGCAGCTTGAAATGAAAAAACACATGATGTTTGGACAAACAACTGGCCTTCTAAAACCCAAACTGGTGGAACCTCTTGTTAAAACAAATGCCTGCATCTGTTCATTCTATCAAGTTAAGTTCTGCAGCGTGTCAAAAGACTTGCTTGTCTCACCTGATTGTCAGGGGCAACCACACGTACAGGCATCCTGTTGGTGTCTCTACGGATACGGAGGGTGTTCCCGCTGCTGTCTGTCACCGCAGTTACATCCTCCTCATTGCTGAGAGTGAAGGAACGCAGGGTGGAAAATGAAATGAAAATGACAAAGTTAAAATTTGCAAGGGATGTATTGCTAACGCAGTCATCTTCATTGCAAATGATGACACCAACCTGTAGCTGAAGTTGTATTTATAGTCTCCAGTGACCAGAGACATGGTGAACTGATGAGTCCCATTCGCATCAAACACATAGAGCTCTTGAGTGGCTGGAGAAGCCACTTCATAGGAGCTTGGACCTGAAGCTAGAGAGCCTGAAAACACACAAACAGACAGACTTTCCTTTATTAAACTCATGCATCTTTCCAGCAGCTATTACAATTAACCATGCATTCTATTCATAATTTGTGTTTGTTTGATCATTGTCTACTATGGGTAGACTAGCTTGTATACACTGCAGCAAGCAGAGCCAAAAGTTGCTTTGAGAACATGCACAGTTTGCTCTGTTGCTATGTTGCTGTGTGGCCACTGGTTCTATGCTGCTATTGAAAAACCCATATCAGTCAACTACTATTGCCTAGTGTATTCTGCATACTGGGATCTCTAAACAGTGTTGGAATTCCATAAATATTGGGCATGACTGGAAAGCTCAGACTTCTGTGAATCCAATGAGGCCAATCGTATTTATGTGTGATGATGTCCATCATCTCCATAGTAGCCATTTCATTGTTGTTTGAAACTTGACCTCACTGTATAGAATGACGGCATCTAGAGAATGTATGTGTGTATACTGTACATACCAGTAGGTGGTTGATTGCGTCGTATGGCTCGAATCCGGATGTTTCCTAGATCAGCCATGTACAGTGTCCCATCCGGAGACACCACCAAAGACGAGGGACAATTAAGCCTTGCGTCTTTAGCATATCCATCCCCACTTTGATAGCAGTCACAGTTGGCATCATTCTGCAGGACAGATGGAGGCAGGGAGAGGGAGAAGATTAAGAAACAAAGACAGAAAAGAAGGGAGAGGCAGAAAACAACATTAAATGAATAATTCAACATGGCATGTGTTACAGGGAGTAGAGAGGAGATGTGGGCACCACCAAAAATGAAAAGGAAAAATATATTTTTTTTAATTCTACTGTATTCTAAATACATTTACAATGAGCCATCACTACCTGTAGTCACCATACCATTGTATTTTATTGGGGTTAGATTCCTACCTATACACTGTATGTAGGTTTGGTGAGCTGATGGACAAAACAGCTGTACTATGACAAGGGACTAGATCAAGATATGCAACTGAGATATAAAAGAAGGACATGGAGGACTGGAAATGGCCCTCCTTAATGTAAACTAATGTATATGTGAAGCAGCTCTGGCGTACTACCTTGCAGTCACAGTCAGATGGTGCTCCAGCAAGATGGGTAATTTCTCCATCAGTTGATACCTAGTCGGATGAGAGTCAGAAATAGACATTTTAAAAACAAAGAGACAGATTCCAAAAACAAAAAACTCTTTTCCCTTTTAGTTAAATAATCCCCGCTAGGAGCCCCAGCTGGATCAGGGCCTTTCTATGTGGAGTTTGCCTGTTCTCCCTGTGTTCACGTGGGTTTCCTCAGGGGGCTCCAGTTTCCCCCACCATTAAAACATTTATGTTAGGTTAACTCTCCAGTCAGTACCCTTGACCAAGGTACTGGGTTAAATCTAGCGTTGGTCCCTGGGCCCTGCTGGGTGGCTGTCCACTGCTACTAGTACTTAGGTTGGGTCAAATGCAGAGAAAGAATTTCCCAATGCGGATTAATAACTTCATTTATTTGACTAATGTGCCTTTATCTGGGGAAAAGGAATTTAATGCAATTTAATGAATAAATGCAACTACTAGGGCTACTAGGGATTGAACAATGTGTTTTTCAGGTCTGATACAGATTATTAGTATCAAGTAAACTGATAAACGATATTTTTAAACGGTATACAGGATTTGGAGTAAAAATTAAAATCTGAGTGTACAAATTTAGACTAACGGTGGAATGCAACTCTACTGTGCATTTATGCTTGTAAAGTTTTGAAGTAATTGTACTACTAATTCTTGTGTATTTCCATTCTATGCTACTTTATACTTATATACTGTACTATATTGTATGTTTTACTCCACTTCATTTTTACACAACCTTTACCAGCTGCAACATAAATGTGATGAACACATTAATGCATCAATCATTATAATCCAATAATATAATTTTGCACTATATTTTGATACTAATATTTTTGTACTATGACTTTCTATGTACTTATTTTACTACTAGTTTTTACACTAGGGTATTCTTACTTTTACTTAAGAAAAAGAGTACTTTAAGAGTATGTTTAAAAGGAAGAATGAAACACTGCCTGGCACTGACTTTAAGGATGTGTTAAACTAAATGCTGCAAAAAATTTAATTATCTTAAAAAAATTATTATTTGTGAAGTAAATCAGATGCTGTTGGCAGGACATTGAGCGAGACTACAGAGTGGTGACAACAAATAGAGGGAGGTGGCTGCATCAGAGCCAAAGTAGTATTTTTAAATTCATTTATTTTATCTGTATTTGGATTAAAAACAAAAAAATAACAATACAGATAATCAGAAAAATGCTGAATATCTGATCCAATAACCAGTCTAACCCTATGGCCTATTACTGATTGAAAAGAGCTCATCTGATAATCAGGAAATGACATGAAAGTGCATGAATATGCCATGTGTGTTCTGAAGATTACCTGTCGAATGCGGTGGATTTTCTTCTCATCCGTCTCCGCAATGTAGAGGACGCCGCTGTAGGACAAGGCAATGGCTGTCGCTCCCTCGAGCATGGTCTGCACCGCTCTCTTCCCCATAGTATATTCTATACCAGGCACCTGGCAGTGCATTGGGCGACCTGCCACGATACGAACCTGAACACACACATACATGAATATATAATTAACATTTATATTTTTTGATTTGCAAAGATGGATGAAGCTATTTCATTCATTCCTATGGTTTTCTTATGTTCATTAAATCAATTAATACACAAAGCAGCACCTGTGGCAAATTTGTACACATGCAGTGCTGTCAAGATGGATACACAAAATACCTGTCTATTTTCAGTGATCTGCAGCACAACGTTGTTGTCCAGGACGTAGATGGAGTTATCCATGGGATTGATGGCTAGATCTGTGGGCCATTCCAAACGAACCTGTATTTAGATGAGAGGGCAAGAGGAGAAAAAGTTACACTTCACATGCTACTCTGACTCTGTATATGTTCATTAAGCTATACTGTATTTCACTGTATATTGTATACAATATATACACTTTGTTTGTCTGAGTAACCTCTGAGTTGAATGCATTAGTAACCTAGAGCCGAAGGGTCTGTCCGAGGTTTCTGCCTGTTAAAAGACAGTTTTTCCTTGCCCCCGTCGCCAAGTGGAAGGGTCTGTCCGAGGTTTCTGCCTGTTAAAGGCAGTTTTTCCTTGCCCCCGTTGCCAAGTGCTTGCTCATGGTGGTACTGTTGGGTGTCTGTCCGAGGTTTTTCCTTGCCCCCGTTGCCAAGTGCTTGCTCATGGTGGTACTGTTGGGTCTCTGTAAATGTCGAAGGAGGTTCGGTCTAGACCTGCTCTATTTGAAAAGTGCCCTGAGATAACTTCTGTTGTGAATTGGCGCTATATAAATAAAATTGAATTGAATTGAATTAGTAGCCTTATGGTACTGTCTGATAATAACAGATAGTTTAAAAATGTAACAAAGACTAAACTTTTCATGATGTCACAGTTTAACAGCACAGCCCAGGGCGAGGTCAAGTGAGGACGAGGTCTGCTGCCTCAGTAAAGGGAAAACAGGGAGAGCAGCCACTTAAGAAGTGGAAAGTTACTGATGGCCAGTTCAACTAGACCTACTAACATTTCTGTTCGAACTCCAGAGAACTGTTTTTCTGGAAATACATTTAAAACTGTACAAAATCCTCCCTTTGGTAAACATGAAAAAAGAGCCATATTTTAAAGGATTAAAAAACGTAAAATCTAACCCCTTATTAGTCATTATCATACATTTACAGGAAAATGTATATATCTATAATATGGGCTTATTTGTGACATTATTTATCAGCCAGTTTATAAACACAGTTCTGGTCTACACAATTTCAGTTAACAGATGTTGCGAACAGTTTCATGACGGAACTATTTTATTTTTTTACGTATCACTGTGCAAATGGAAGTCTCCATCACAACAAGGTCTGTAGATTATCTTGAATAACAGGGTCATGATTTTTAAAAAGAGACATTGATGTATGTTTTTTTTCTTGCACACTGAGTAGCACAAGCTGAGCTCCATCTGGTTCCATTATATTGGAGAGAAGGCTGACATCTCCAAAACTGAGCAACTCACACCAAGACGATAAATAGCACTACAGGTAAGAGGAAAACTACGCATTTTTGATCATGTTCATAAAACACAAAACATGATATGATGCAGCATTAAAGCAATGACTAAACAGCTCATTAAAACATGTATGTAAAGCATACATTGCATTCACATCTTTAAATTCTGCAGAGAAGGACACACAGTCAGAGTTCAGATATATTCATCTCAGCAAGAAACTCTCTTAACTACAGTGCCCACAAGACATAGACCACAACTAACTCTCTCTGAGTGTGTATGTGTACCATAGTGTGTATACATAGGTGGTAAGACCATCTTTTGTAAGTACATTCTGACAATAAGGTATGAAAATAAAAAAAACCTTTTTTTTTATTGCTCTCCTTCTTTCTTTCTGGAATAGACTTTAGGAAAAGTCACTAAATGTCACCAGCCTTGTTTTACAGTGTTGGGGGTAACATGTACATTTGTCTGTAACGCAGTAATGTAACGCATTACTGTTGATAACGTCAGTAATCACATTACAGTTACGAATGAAAAATTACCTTGTTACTTGCGCTTCTTTGGGAGGACCGAAAACACAAATCAAACGTCCATTTCTATGCATTCTTACGCAATGCTTGTTTGACCCTATGGTTTGACCTCACTCACGTCACATCACGTGACATATAGACGTGACTATAGTGTGGACGTGACTCGAGCAGGAGCAGAAGATGTGCGAAAGATGAAGAAGACATGTGAAAATGTTTCTTGAATTAAAGAGCATAAAAGCGATTGTGCGCATGTCTTCTTTATACAATAAAGATTCATGCTGATTTAGGCATCTCGTTTAATTTTATAGTGTTAATTGGCAACTAAGGTATGGTGCATCTCAGGTGATGTGATGGAGTAATCCAAAAGTAATGCAACTAGTAGTGTAACTAATTACTTTAAGCAGCGAGTAACAAAGTAAAGTAAGGCATTACTTTAACTGTAACTAGTAATGTGTAATAGATTACTTTTTTTTCAGTAACTATCACATATATCACAGGTGGCCCGGTGACCATTTTGAAATGACGTAAATGACTATGGTCACAGGTGAAAAGATGTTTTTTTTCAAATACTATTTGAAGAATGTCTTGAATTAATGTATTGAACGTCCACATTTAGACCATATTTCACAATTTTTTCCATCCTCTACAATGTGCAATAATGCAATAGTGCAGTAATCATTACTTTGGAGCCTGAAATCACATCAGCATTACTCAACTGAAAGCCTGTACAAATACTTACATAGTCTATACTATATACTTAATTGAACATATCAAACATTAAATGTGTTGAAATAAAGTCTTCCTGTAGACCACATTTCACCCACCAGAGCAATATGACATTGTAACCACATTTAGCTGGTTAAAAAGAGACCTTCAGACCAAATATCACCCAGTTTTCAATTAGAAATCAACGTTAAAAATCCTGGTTGGCGCTCACTGGGTCAACTCATCTGTAGTAAATGGTAAATGGTAAATGGTAAATGTACTGCACTTATATAGCATCTTAGTCTTCCAACAACTTAAAGCACTTTACACTACATGCCACATTCACCCATTCACAGTGATAGCAAAGGCTAAGTTCATTCACACTCATTTGCACACTGATGTACAGCTTTCGGAGCACTTTGGGGTTCAGTATCTTGCTCAAGGACACAGTGGGAGGAGGTACTCTTTGCATGTTACCTGTCTTATGTGCATGCTAGTATCACAGGTCAAAGGTCGTGCAGAGGTCAGGTCATTGCTGCCCAGCACTGTGGAGATGATTCCGTTGCGATCCACTTTCCTGATCATAGTCCCGTCCACAAAGTAGATCAAACCATTTCTATCAACTGCAATCCCTGTAGGGAACAGAAATTCAACATAGTGTCATCCAGTTGATTAATAATACATCCACTTCAGGATGTAAAGGAGAAAATTAAAGTGAGGTAATTTTCCTGTGGAGGATAATTTAAAAAGGACACAATAAAGAACAAATAGAAATTCAATTCAGTTTTATTTCTATAGCACCAACTTATAGTAGAAGTTATATCAGGATACTTTTCATATAGAGCAAACCGTACTAAAAATAAATAGGAACATATAGGGCAAGAATGTATTTTAGAAAAGTCAGCCAAGATTCATATATGAATGAAAAATATCAGAAGTGTTAAAAAGTATCGTATAGATTAGATGAGAACAGCAGAGAAAGAATTTCCCTATGCGGATTAATAACTTCATTTATTTAATGTGCCTTTATTTAGGGAAAAATAATTATCTAAAAAGGAATTCTCTAAAAATAAATGTAAAAATAAATAAAACTACTAGGGCTACTAGGGATTGAACAATGTGTTTTTCAGGTCTGATACAGATTATTAGTATCAAGTAAACTGATAAATGATATTCTGAAACACGGTATAAAGGATTTGGAGTAAAAATGAAAATCTGAGTGTAAACATTTAGACTAACCAGTGGTGGAATGTAACTCTACTGTGCATTTACGCTTGTAAAGTTTTAAAGTACTTGTACTACTAATTCTTTTGTATTTCCATTCTATGCTACTTTATACTTATATACTGTACTATTTTTGCAGTTTTGCAGATCAAAATAAATCAAAATGATATACTGTAGAATTAGGTAACATCAAATTCTGATGATGTTAAAATATATATTGAGCTATGCTAAATGCTTAATTTGCTTTCGATGTGACCTCCTGAGCTTGACGAAAGAAGCTTGTAATTCAGTTAGTTACAAGTGCTACTACTCAGCCAGCAGTGTGATATTTTTGTAGAGCAACCTTGCATGCCTGAACAGATCCAATTTGAAAACTTCAGAACCAATTCCGTAAATTATACATTGGCCAACTTGATTTTACATTCCCCTGGAGCTGGAAAAACATTTATAATTCTAAGAGGATACATGTTGCTGCGGTGTGTGAAAAATCACTACATCCTACACAAAACCTCTGCAGACATCAGGGACTAAGTTGTGGAATCTGTGTCCTCCAATAGCTAAAGTGTCCCTGTGATTCACCATCAGTTTCTGTTCCCCACTGTTCCCTTCACAGGAGCAACACGGTAACCAAATGTGTCATCTCCTCAGGAGCTTATTTCATTTAAGGCTTGTGGGAATTCTGTGTCTCCTGCACCAGTCACCTTTTAGGGACACTGATCATTGTCTGGTTCAGCACATCGTCAGTGTGGTGCAGAGAGTGCACTGCTCTTAAAGGGCAAGGAAAAAGCTGATCTGATTGTTCATGACTGGACCTAGTGATAATATATCACAAATCCAACCATCTTAGCAACTGCTCACACTGTTTTACTGTGTACCTCTAGCAAAAAAAATATTGTGTTCACATTGTGTCATTTTACGGAGTGGTATTCCCTACAGTAAAAGAAGCAACAAAAACTATTTCAACCATGTCCTATATAAAAGCTCTGAAACCTCACACTCAGGCAAAATGTAATATGTAAATGTAAAATTCACAATACATCTTCAAAGATTCACTATTCACTTTCTAATAATAATTGACTCCGATGCCGATTATCTGGCATTTTGAAATAAAGGGCACTCACAAGGTAGATGACGAAAACATTGGGCCTTTTTAATGTGTCTAAAATTAGCCACATTAAAGGGCTGTCTGATGTCAAGGTAAAGCAATAAAATATTGTAAATATAACATACACTCAAACTTTTTCAGTTAGGATTTAGAGTTCATCACAGCACAGAGACAGTACTGGTAAAGTTAATAACAACCTTTTAATTGCGTCCGACAATAGACTTGTCTCTGTACTTGTATTGTTAGATGATACTGCTGCATTTGACACCACTGACTGACTATCATATTCTATTACAGAGAATTGAGCACCTAATTGGCATTAAAGGAACCGCACTAAGCTTGATTAAGTCCTATTTATCAGACGCTCCAATTACTTCAGAGTACTGCAGCACGAGTACTGATAGGAACTAGGAAAATAGATCATATTTATCCTGTACTAGCGTCTCTGCACTG
>JAGRRF010007494.1:530421-548858 GCA_019097615.1 Morone chrysops
TCCAGGCACACTAATAAGTATTGGGAATAATAGATAGTGTGCTTTCAGGCACACTCAATAAATCCATTATTTATACTGACATTTAATTATGTAGTGACTTGAGTTCTGTCTGTTCCTCATCATTCTTACCTTCCTCACAGTTATCGCCCTTATAGCCAGTATTGCAGATGCAGGCACCCATAATGCAGATACCGTGTCCTCCACAGTGGATGTCGATGCACTGGTTGGCTGGCACGTCACACTCAGTGCCCTTCCACCCACTGTAGCACTGGCAGCGGCCACGGGAGTACTGTCCATTACCACTGCACAGCACTGGACAGGCAGCTGGACCAGACACATACAGGGATATGGATTAGACAGATACAGGGATATGGATCAGACACACTGGCGTCATAGGCTGATTAAGTCAGACACTTGAACCCCAAACCAACTTAAACCAGTGGTTCCCAGCCTTTTTCTATAATTCAATTCAATTTTATCTGTATAGCACCAATTCATAACAGAAGATATCTCTGGACTCTTTTCAAATAGAGCAGGTCTAGATTGAACTCCTTATAACATTTACAGAGATCCAACAGTACCACCATGAGCAAGCACTTGGCGACGGGGGCAAAGACAAACTGCCTGTTAAGAGGCAGAAACCTGGGACAGACCCTTCGGCTCTAGGTGGGTGAGAGAGCGAGACAGACAGACAGACGCACAGCAACAACAGTAGCAACAACTACACTAATAGTAATGACTGATGATGAACATGAAGAAGATGATGACAACAACGATGGGGGACAATGAGCAGTGACAAGAGCAACAACAGTAACCGTAGCAATAATAATATTTATAATAATAATAATAATAACAACACTAATATCAGTGATATTAGCAATAATATAACAGATAATTTCCCTATAATTTAGTAAACTGATGACCCAATGACAAAGTGACATTTTTTATGGATATTGCATATTATATTCAAAATTGGTCAATGAACCCAAATAGTGAACTAGGTAACAAGACGTTTCTATAAAACCAGTGATTTGAAGTAGAAATAGACAAATGCTGAGATGTATTCCAACTGTGTTTTCTTACACCTTCTAAAATCAAGTAGGCCTTGCGAGCAAAGTGTTAACTTTGGCAACCCTCAGTTGGGGTCCCAACCCCCAGGTCGGGAACCACTGGTCTATTGGAACACCTAAAATGAATTGATTCTGATATATCCTCCAAAGTGTGCATGGCCTGGTAAGGCTAAGAAGATGGGAAAGAGCACTGAATTATACATGTCACTTACACCTAAAATAAAGATGGTAATTAATGAATATATTTAAAATTAGTACATAAACAGAAAACTATATGGTGCTTGGATTAAACCAAATCTCAACCTGAGTGATGAAGAGGACTGCAGTTTCTCTAATGGCCACTTAATTCTTGCTAAAAGACCATTGTACTGTCTAAGTACTTAATGTTACCATTTTTTTTGTCTGGGTCTACAATTTGAGAACCATTGTTCCTTTAAGGCTTAAACAGACATATGTTTTGGCAAAACCGATGGACCTGGTATCAAAACAGCCTTACTTTATGCAAAACAGCTGAACACACACAACAATCCCATTGGAAAAAGAGGAGGAAGTAGTAGGACGTAAACAGGAAATAGGTGGAGAGAATCACAAGGTGAACAGTAACATATCACTGACTCCAGAGTGTGCAGACCTCCTGTGTGTCTGTGTGTTTACCTCGAGAGCAGTCAGGCCCCAGAAATCCAGGGAAACAGTGGCATATTCCTGAGAGACAATCTCCGTTTCCATGACAATTCTGAGGACACTCCATAATAGACTCTGATTAAGAGTGTGTGAGAGGGAAAGAGGGAGAGAGAAAGAGGTGGTTATAAGGGTGCAAGTTAATTGTGTAGGCTGGATATGCAGCTGTAGATCTTAAAGAATACCACACACACACACACACACACCACTGAGAGACCTGTCCTCTCTGGTTGCCGTAGTTACAACTAGTCAGTCCAATCAACACATTTTAACATCCAATTACCCTGCTGCTTTTCTCTCGCTCTCTCCTTTCTGTTATACACCATTGTTGGCTCTCTACCATACCAAACTGACCATTTCCCGTACACACACACACACACAAACACACAACTCAGGCAGAACAGAAAAATCAAATTTTTAACAATAACTACATACTATACTGTGCCTCTCAATGTACGTACAATTTTCAGAGAACATTTTTGTCATTTATCACATGGTCTAGTGAGTGTGCCCGCCCTCTGATATAATGAAGGTTCAAATAAAAACCTTCATCATATCAGTGAAAGTAAAACCTAGGTCCCGACCGATATGGGATTATTGAGAACATTACCAATTTTAGAGAGGAATAATTAATTGATTACCGATATAGCAGCTGATATAGAACATTTTTGAGCTGGAATGAAAACAAACTTTTTCTTTGTGGACTAATATGAGTCTGAAAAGATACTCAGAAGGCTGCTTTCTTAAACAAACAACTTAGTACATGTTAAATAAAACATAAACATTGTCAACAAGTTCAACATTTCTGAGAGCTGCTTCTTCTCTCTTACTATGTATTGCTTGCCACAAAATTTTAAATCACAGCGCACTCTGCTGGATAAACTTTGCAGTGACACCAATGTATTTTTCTGCATAACATACCAGGAAAAAAACATATCAGTGCATATTGGTTAACGTATATGCTGATACCAATATGATACCGATATGTCTGTGATAATATCAGTCAACTGATATGTTGGTAGGGCTATACTAAAAGTTAACGGATTATGCCAAAATGGCCACTTTGTTCACTTATCTGGGCAAAACATACTAAAACTGATCATAAGGTTGTGATATGGCATTAGAAGAATCTGCAGTTTTTATTTGAATGACAAGCTGGTATGGCTGTCAATCTAGAGTAATATATAAAGTCACATGAATTCTGGTATGACTGTTCACACTTAGGTCACACTGCAAAAAATCAGACCTGTATCTGATTTGGACCACATATAAAAGTCCTGAATCAGAAATGAAAAGATCAGATACTGTGTGATTTGTGCTGTAGTCATGAAAAAACTGACCTGAGTCACATACGGGCAAAGAAATCACATTTGGGCCACTTGTGCCTGCAGTCTGAACGTAGCCTTACACACTTAAAAAAGCTCACCACAGCATTCAATATTACAAACACACTGCTGTCTCACCTATGATGATGGTATTGTAAGACACTTGTTCCGTGTTGCGTCCGTCATTGTAGAATGCCAGATGCCAGATTCCTGTGTCCAGGTACTGGATGAAGCCTGCATCATGTACGTTCACCGAGCGTGTGTGTCGGGCTCCTCCCCCGGACTCCTCCTTGTGTGCACCAGCTGGGTGTGTGTGTCCTGCATCCGTGTCACTGAGCGCTCGTTTGTCTTTGGAAATGAGGCGACTGCCATCCAGCAGCTCCACAAAGTCGTACTTGTGGACAGAAATACACAAGAATTCAAACATTGTTGATCATTTTTATTACAAGAACATAGCCCGTAGCAAGACCACAGGATAGTGATGCTAGTCAGTCCAACAGTCTGCATCTTAAAAACTAGCCAGATTATCATTAAGTTTGATTTGATTATTCACAACTCCCCAGAGGAATATGGATTTTTATCCAGCACCACTGTCAACTCATAAAACACTTAACTCCATGACAAGGTATGTAAATCAATACTGGATAAATTTGCTTCTGTTTGAATAACATCTGAATCACACACACACACACACTTTTTCTCAGCAGAAAGAACTGTTACCCAAGGTTGATGAGACTGAAAATACACTAAAAGAAATTATGGGAATATAGATGGATTAGGTTATTATCTAAAGTGCTAACATTGAGCAGTGATAGGGATGGCATTGTATGTCTTTTACAGATAAGTGGATTAGTCCCTTGATAGAAGACAAGATTCACCACACATAAATGTAAGTGTAGTCATTAAGGGGATAGTTTAGGTTTGTAAGAAGCTTATCTGCTTCATTATAAACTAAGAATCCATGAAGAACTTCAACTATACACACTTGCAAAAGGGATTTGGAGTTTTGACATTTTGGGAGACAGAAAATTTTTTTCAGCACTTTTGGTGTTTGTTTAAATTAGAAATGATTCTGGGTGGTTGATGACAGTCTTTTGTAAGATCGGATAAGATTTCATTCTAGTCACATAGATACAGAAAAAACACCTCTGTAGCTTCCACTGAAGTTTGAGCTGGTTGAATCCCATCTTTAGCAGCAGGTGCTGACCTAGCTTCTGTGAACAACTATGCCCATTTCTTTGTTGTATCATCTTGTTCTTTGTGTCATGACATCGTATATTAGTGTCATGATGCATGTAACTGTAATTTGTACTGTGGCATCTATTTTATGTTTAACTGTCCTGCAGGAGGTGGATTCCTCTCTGATTTGCACAAGCTTTATTCTGTTTTTCTTTTCTAGGTTATGTTGGGGGATGGGGGGTTATGTATTTATTTATACATTTAAAAGTCCAGTGTGTAACATTTAGCAGGATCTATTTGTAGCAATAGGTATGTTCTTTCATCAGTGTATAATCACCAGAAAATAAAAATTGTTGTGTTTTCGTTACCCTAGAATGAAATGTTTTTATCAATAGAGGGAGCGAGTTGCCTTGTGTGGAGACAGCCATGTTGAACCGCCATGTTCTACACTAGCCTAGAACCAACAAACCAAACACTGACTCTAGATGGTGTCTTTCACATTTTTCACGGCCACCATAGTTTCTCCTACATGCTTGGTTACAATCTGCAACTTCACTCACCAAAACAATTTTACACACTAGTCCTTTAATGTTTCTCTCATCTTTATTCAGACATGACAGGGCTTAAGGAAAGAGCTACATGTCATGTGATATTTTGCACCTGGTATGCATGGACAAAATAGTGAAAGTGACAGAGAGAGACAGAGATAGCGGTAAAATATTATGATGGCAATGACAATTCCATTCTTTCAAAGGCTGCCTTACTGGTGGATTTAAAACTTATTTTGTTGCTGAAGCCTTAATGAATGGCTGTTGTGAGTGTAAGGGACACTTGCCCAGTGAAACCATTAATGCATTCCACATCAATTTCATCATTCAGTGTTATTAGATAGCAGATTTTGCTGCCTGTTTTATCATATCCAACTGCATTTTGCTGCATACTCATGTTTTTACCCATATAAATAAAAAGTAGACATACAGGGAGAGAGGGGTGTGACATTATTACTTTGTTGTTTGTGTTACTTGTTTTTATAGGATCTGATATAAGAATTTCTTCAACTTAAAATGAGCTCATTCACAGCATTTCATGGATTATTGTACTTATTTTATTTATTTATAGTTAAATTGTTGCTGTGAAATGACTTGGCCACATATATAAACATGAGATCAATGTTAAATTGCAATCAGATTAACATAAAGGAGTGCATGTCCAGAAGGGCCTTTTGGCTGGATAAACTATATGAGGTAAAAATTTAGTCTCCATTAACTCTATCATGGCTTTGTTGAGCTGTACAAATAAATTAACATGTAATTACAGGTGCATACATGTTTGTGGGACTAACCTGTGTGTGGGAGGGCGGTAGGCCTTTGCGTCCATACACCCCAACAAGAGCATCTTTCTGGACGGAAATGTTGAATTTCAAGAACTGCGGTTGGTCAATATATAGTTGGGATCTCCAGAACACACCTTGAATAAAGAACAACAGAGCATTATTCATTTTCAGAATTTCCCTGTCAGCTGCAGGAGAGAGAGGTGTGGGGAAGGCTTAGGAGAGCAGTGCCAGGTGCATTGACTATCAGAGCTGCTACTCATTGAGTAATCAGTCTTCCCTTTATATTGCAGTAGTGTGCTGGACCTTGGTGGTAGAGAGACAATTGAGAGCCATAGCCATAGCCATTTACAGTTGTTGTATGTTGTATGTTGTATATTGTCTGTTGTGACAGCAACGCTTTAAATTAAAGCTGTTAGGTACCACGACCCAGTGCGTGAGATGGTGTGCTGCAAGAACCCACAGTAGCCCACACCTCCATATGATATATGAATCAATCCAAATCCAATTCATTGCATTCCTGTTATGAGGAGTTCGATCTAGACCTGCTCTATTTGAAAAGTGTCCTGAGATAACTTCTGTTATGAATTGGCGCTATACAAATAAAATTGAATTTAATTGAAATTCCTCTTAGCTAGGTGCATCTAATGAGCTGGAAACTGATAATTCATAAAAAAATGGATTGCAGCCACTGAGGATGATATTACAGCAGAAATGTGGCCATAGGGTAATTTGACCTTGTTTTGTGTCTGTTGCAGTTTTCTGTAGTGGTACCATTATTAGTAAGTACAAATTAGTATTTGTACTTATGTAGGTGCGCTGTAAGTGTCTTTATGTACTGTTTTTTTGGATTATTGTTATTTGTGGTGCTTTAACTGTGAGCTCTCACTCATGCCTCTGGGTGCATGGAGAGCTGTTTTCTCTCCAGTGAATAACCAGTACATAACCATCATCTCTGTTCCTCACAGCAGTAGGTTTTATGTTGTTTTACAGTTTTATTCCCTTGTGCTGAATATCACGTTTGCACTGTCTGTGCCGTCTGTGATATGTAGATGATGCACGCTGCTATTGCTACATCTGGCTACAATCACTACTGCTGTATCACTGGAAAGTCTCGGCATGACATCTCCTTTTGTGCTTCAGTTATCAACAATTATTATTGAAAATGTATGCATATTACCTCATTTAAATATGTGCTAAAAGCACCAGAGCACCGAGACGCTGTTTGTTTGGCAGCACAGTTAAAGGTGCATTTCACTCTTTGCAGGTGCTTTGTGAATGACACAGTTTTTAAATGTTACACTTTCACTTTTGTTCTGAGTGCTATGACATTTATACGTGTGCGTGTGTGTGTAACTAACCTGGTGGAACATCTTGTACAGCTCGTCTCCCCACGTCCACCTCTCCTGTGTCTATGGTGTTGTTCTCTAGAAGAAACATTTTACCTAAAGAGAGAAACAGATAAAACAGAGTTTCTTCCTTTCATCCATGTAACAGTATCTCTGCAATGGTCACAACTTAATTGAATACAAATGATTGACAGTAGGTTTAGCTCCACCAAAGGTCTGAAATCTGCAGATAAAAGATTGAACGAAACTACCATTCACCATGCACTTTTGCATGTTTTAACTGCTAGGTCATGAGTAAATATCGTCCTGGTTTATGTGTGATATCCTGGGAATCTTTAGGCTCACAGTTCCCACATTTCACAGTGAAAAATATTTGAAATTCAGCCTCAGTGTGTATTATCTAGCTGGAATTGTGCTTTTTTTAAAAAACTTTTTTATGAACGTTAGCTTAGATTAATTAAGGGTTTATTTTGACCAAAACAACATTGGTGATTGTTGGAAAGACTCACAAAGTCTGTTTTGGTGAGTTTTATTTTATTTGTGTCCCAGACAAATGCTTGAGTGCGACATCCAGTGTCAAGTGCATGTTGTATATATGACTTTCAATATGAATCTACTTAAACATTAGCTTAGAGGTAGGGTAAAGTTCTGCCGATGCTAAATTAGAAAAGCCACTCAGTATCTCAGCTCGGAACTGAACCTTTGTCACTGTAAAAGAATGTAAATAGATATATTTCTTTAGTTTCTCTCCAGTGTATGTACTGTGCAGCTGGAATTGGTTCACTGCTGTTCAAAGCTTGAAATTTCATAGGCCTTTCCTGTTCATAACATTACACTTTAACAGCTGAAGTCATGACATCTGGGCAGTAAACCAACACTGACTCAAGAAGTCTGTGTGTTTGAATGCGTGTGTAATATTTATGGCAGTCTAGACGTAAGGCACATTCGTTACACTAATATGAGCCGCAACATATGACACAAGTATTCAAGGCCAGCTCGAAGACACACATCAATCTTTATTTCTAACACTCACACTACCCGTCTATCTCTTTCTCACTCAGTTTTACTGTAATTAACGAGCTTGTATATCTCTAAATCTTTCTCACGCACACACACACACAAAAGTCACAGCAGGAGCAGAGTATTTTGTTTCTAACATCTGCAGAAGCAATTGAGGACTAATGCTGTTCAAGAAAGAGAAAGAGCCTAATTTCTGCCTCGTCTTCATTCTTGATTCTGATGGCGTGTTCACAGAAAATGCAGCAAATTTTTCACGGAATGACACTGCATACAAAGTCAATGTACAGATGATTTTACGCCGAGCAATGTGCGAGTATTGTCATCATTTGTGTATACTTGCACGAGAAACACAAGGCAAAAATAGTTTTGCATTTGATGTGAACACACCATTATTATTCTCTTAATTTCACAGCTGATTTAACATGACTTAGCTACCATCTAATTTTTTGACCAGCTTCATTTTGCTTTTTTTTTTGTGCTCGCACTGGCTGAGCAGCTCTGGAGCCACTGATGGTTCATTGTCATTGAAGCATCTTAGAATCTTTGTCAATGGAAAGAAAAAAACTGGATATTCCGTTTCAGCACTTTCAAGCAAAGATTCAAAACCTTTACAACTTCCAGTAAACATCCTGCCTTATTTAGTGTGTCACCACTCATCTCTATCAATCTCTATCAATTTCATCCAACTCTGTTGCTTTGTGTTTGTGTTAGTAGACGAGCTGAGAGAGGAAGGAATGAGAGAGCAAGAAAGGACGAAAAAGCACCAGACCAGCGGGAAATGATGGAGACATTACACAAAAAGTGAATGACAGGTACAGAGAATAACCGAAACTGAAGATGTATATGCGTGTGTGGTTAAATAAAGGCTTGATTGGCAGGATGTGGTCAGCTTCAACTGAGCCTTTATCATGGTGTAACAACACTGTTTGTCCAACATTTATTTTTATCTGGTACAATACTAACATTGCTGGCCATGTTATGGTTTACATTACAATGCTGCTTACGAATTAACCTTCTCTGAATAAATAAATTCAGCAATACATCTGTAAACACAGGGAATATTTATTCCCCAGTGGACCAGTGAATGATTTCCCACAGAGAATCAATAAATTCTACAGAAATGTATAGAAACAAATTTTTAGGTTACAAAACGTGAACGCAGCCTCCCTCTTTTATTTGTTCAGCTAACTTCTTGAAAAGGTCGGCATTGAGAAATCTGCTCATATCAAACGTTCATTATGTTTTAAAGTAGGTGTGTTTCTCCTTCCGACCAGAAATATGCTTCTCTTTTGTGCATGTGTCTGTACTCTAGTCTTGCAAGCTGTTGGCTAGTTGTTTTTTTACAGAGCTGACTGTAAACAAGCAAACGGCAGTAAAAACCCCTAATGAGACACATATTCCAAATGCACTGTATACATGTCCAAAGAATGCTGTGCTTACAAGTCTGTGGGACATTTTGAAGACAGTGCTTTGATAGGCCACACTGACACAGTACTTCCCAATGAAGGATATTTATTAACAGTGTTCACATCATTTTCATGTAGTCATCAGAAATTCTTGTAGCCACAAGAAACTGGCAACTGGATGTATTAGAAATACTAGCATACAGCAAAGAGAAACTTTAAGAGAAAATTATAGGTATAGGTATAGGTAGAAACAACAACAACAACAAAACCAAATCGGCTGCATACACCGGACACTAATTTGCCACTTTGAATGATAGAAGGAGAATTAGCATTAGGTTGTGTCAATACTTATATTCATGCATCAAATGGATTAGCAGAGGTGGATCCATGTTTTAAAAAAAGGATCTTCATGTGGCGGAAGGTTCCTGATGGTAAATACTGGTGACCAAAGACATTTGAAAAGCTAATATGTAACTGATATTGAAAGCACTGGTTTGCCACTTAATATTACATTAATAAACTCCCTTTCCAATCCATTTCTTATCTATTTCTTAAATAAGTAAGAAACCCCATTATTCAAACATAAACTTATATGGAGGATATGAACACAACATCATCATAGGCAATAATAAAAATGATGATGGGTCTGAGAGAGAGAGACGCCATTTAAACCAAGAGTACTGAGTATCTGTGTTTAATTTTTTTTCTTTTATTTTCAACACTTTAGAACTTATTTTACTGTGACTGCCTTTCCTATCAAATGCAAACTCTATTGTCAGTATTAATAATTAGATTTATCCAGGCATGAGTGGCACAAGGTAAACTCTAAACTAAAATTGATTATAGAAAAACATCAGAGGTGAAAATGGTATATAACCTTTCCATGTCACTTAGATGTTACTTTTCACAATCCCTTTTGAACTGAGAGACTCAAACAGAATCTCAGGAAAACAAAGCCAGAAACTCTCTAACGTCTCTCTAACGATACTCTGCAGAGACGGGCAGATATCAGGTGGTACAGACCCCAAAAATGTGTACACCATCATGATTTTAATTAAATATCACATTTGTGATGCAAAAATGATCATTCCCACTAATCGTGAATCATATCGCAACTGCAGTATCTGTCAAAATAATTGCAATATTATGTTTTTTATCATACTGTGCAGCCCTAACCGAGGGGAAAATAAATCGCAGAAACATTTGGGAAGAGGGTAACAGCACATCAGCCTGAGGAAAGATATGCATTCATCTCAAGAAAATTCCATCAGTCCACCGCGAAGGAGACTTCACAAATTTCTGACCAGCCCTGTATTTAAACCCTACAACTATCCACCTCCATGACCTCTGTACTCTTTTTATGCAGTAAATAAAAAACCTACTACTTTCTGCATTGGCACTGAACATAAAGCAGTGTCGACAGTGCTGCATTATGAGTACATACAGTTTGAAGCTAAATGGCTTTCTTCTTCCTGCATCATGAACATTTCTGGTCAAAGTAGAGAAACCTTATCTGGAGCAAACACCTTTTTGATGTCATATTCTTGGTTGCTTTTCCTGTCAGAAGGAAAAAGGATGAAACAGTAGGAACTCACCATTGTCTGTGGACACCATAAAGGTGTTGGGAGTTGTATCTCTTCCCCCTCCTCCATTTTCAAATGCTCCATATCCCTCACTCTCTTGAAGCTGCCAGTTTAGACCAAACAGGTGCATAGCTAGATGAAGGAGGAGGGGAGAGACAATAAAGATAGAAAGAGGGGAACAGGGAGGTAAATACAGAGTACAAAATGAGAAGACGATAGAGAAGAATAAAATTGGGGGAAGGGAAGACAGTGAAGAAAAAGGCAAAAGGAAGATAATGCAAAAAAAGGAATGGTGAGAAATTAGAGATATGGACATATGTAGTAGTGTGTGTCTGTATGTGTGTACATGTACACTTGGGGCTGTGTTAAGCACACTGAGCCCTAGCAATATGTTTTTGGAAACATGAATAACATCTATAATGCTCTCGGGCTAGGTACACAAATTAAGTGGGCAAGTGCACATGTCACACACACACACACATGCACGCACACACACCCACACACAACACGCACACTGTAGGCTTTACGGAAACACATCCGTTTCCCATCTCTCTCACACATACACTAGTCAGCTAATCTGACATAACACAACATAACACTCACCTCTACACCCACGTGTTCACTCCTTCTTGTGTATGTGTGTGTGTGTGTGTGTACGCACGCCCTTGGGCTTGTAAATTATCTGCTCACTTGCTATCTCCCCCCTTCTCCTTGCATCTCAATTGAGATGTAACCAGATTTCTTCTTAGGCAAAAAACAAACAGTCAGACTAGGGTAAAACAGAATGTCCACACCCATGAAGCCCATTTCTATTCAGTATCACACCTCCCTGCTATCACTCACTCCTATATTTTGCATGGAGTCTGCTAAATTATGCTGCTGACTGTCTGATGAACTGCAGAGCTGATGTGGCATTTTACATTAAATTAAGCAGTAAAAGGAAAATTGCGTTTTCTGCTTTGCCTAGTCAATCCAACAGAATTACACACTGCAATTTAATCCTGTCGGCTGCTCTCTGGGTTCACATTGACATTAGTAAGAATCTGGCGATACGATACAGTAAGGTGACTTTTATAAATTGTCATAGTATAAAGAACACACCACTATAGGCATGAAATCTGTGCAAAACAAGGTTTAACAAAACAGTGGGATCTGCATTTGTATTTATCATTTGCATATGTCGCTGTAACATCATAGCCCTCAATTTCTGTTTTCAACGTTTCAATGTTTTCTAGCTGTTGGAGGTTTAAACACAGAAATCAATGCAGTGTTTTTAAAAATGGATAAAAAATCATAAAATATTGTAATAATAATGTGTATTTGTATTTTCTTACAAATGATTATGAATGTGGTCCATAAATGATAATCTAACAATGACAATCTAAATGTTGATATTTCACACTTCGGGACAAATTTTATTGAGTAGCCTACCCTTACAGTAGATGCTTTATATCTGTTACATGCCAAGCATGGCCTGTTTTTTTCCCCTTTTTCCCCTCTCTGCGCCTCCCCTGTGTTCTCTCCAGATGCTAATGAGGGTAACTGATTTCCACCTGTGGCAGTCTGGCCTTGTTGATGATTGGTAAACCTGGAATGAAGCTGGCCAATCTTTGAACAAGACCTCAGAATAGAAAGCCTGCCTGAGATTTAGTCGCTCTCTCCCACCTGGACTCTATGGCTGCGTTTCATTAGTCGTTCAACATGCCCTCATTCACTTGTCCTCGGCACTTGCCCTCGGGGGAATCCCTGTCGCCATCATAAGTGAGGACATGTGCAATACAAAAATATTTGTGGTAGAGGTTTAGGACTAAGTAATTTTTGGGTAGCCTATACACTTTGCACACACATAGTCAAACAATGTCTAGAGACACTAGGGTTAGTGGTTGGTGCCACCAGTTTTGGAGTTGTTTTTGTAGATAAGTTAGTTGAGCCTTTTGTTTGTATTTTGTTTAGTGGCAGTAATTAGATTAGCCTCAGTTTTGTTATATTACTTAAATTTATTTGGTACAACCTCCCCGTCCATTCCTCCCCACTCCTTTGAGAATGTTTGTGTTCTAAAATAAATCACCTTAATGGTCACAATTGTTTTTGACAATTTATTCCGTTGTCGTGTTTTTGCCCTTTCTTTTTTTGTTTTGCTTAAAAAGGGGACGTAAAACAATTGGTGGGGGCTCGTCCGGGATATATAATTCAGGAATCATGCCTCAGTTTCTGTTTTAGCTTTACAATGTTCTCCACCAACAGAAAATGGATTAATGAGATTTGCAAAAACAGCTGTAAGGAAATCCATTTAAGCTATATTATGTGTTTACTCTCTTTCTCTGTGTATGTGTGTAAAGCCTTTACTTAACGTACTTTACGTAATTATCTGCTCACTTGCTATCTTCCTCCTTCTCCTTGCATCTCAGTTGAGATGTAACTTGTGATTTAAAAAAAAAATTATGTAAAGGAGAGAGAACAGAAACATGAACATGAGGTCCATTTCTATTCACCACCACACCATGTAAGCTGCAATGCAACTCATTAACATATAAGAGTATGTTTCACAGAGCTTTCTAATCTAAAGCCTGGTCTGTAAAAGAGCTGGTAGAAGGCACTGCTTAATCATATGGGATTTACTACCAACATAAGCCAAAGTCATATAGAGACAGCTATTATCACGTGCCAATATTTAATGTCCTTAAATTAGATCATTTTTACACCATCCAAAATAATAATAATCAACTGCAGTAACCTATTTGCGTTGGTTGGAACACATGAGACTCTGGACTGGACTCCTCACACAGCAGATATTAGAGAGAGTTATGTCAAGGACCAATTACTGATTCAACTTGGGAACATTTAGTGAGAGAATCCCCTGCCGTGGACCCCCCCACTCTACTGTTTTTGCACACACATACACACCTCTCTGCCTCATTAAATTAGAGTCATGCTGTGCTAGCCCGTTACCCACAACCCCTCCTGGTGAGGACAGGAGCAAAGGGTCATGGGAGAGTGCTGGCTAATCGACAGGAGCCTGCATGCGCCTCTGTGTGTGTGTGTGTGTGTGTGTGTGTGTGTGTGTGTGTGTGTGTCTGTGTCTGTGTGTCTGTGTGATAAAGTAAGAGGATTAAAGGCCATGGTTACAGTCATACTAGACTGCTTCACTCTGACAGAACCTTTTTAGGAAATTTAGGAATTAAAAGACAATTTCTGAGAAATTGTGTTGTGTATTTAAAGGAGCCAAAAGAGTCTAGAGTTAGGTTAAAAGCTCTAAAAATATGGGATTCTTATTACATGGAGGTCATGGTGAATGTAAAGTTGTGATTGTAAGTCAGTGCTTGAATCCATCCTGTGGAAGCATTTTTAAAGAAAACAAAATCCCTGCAGCTGACAATTATTAGGATCTATGGAAAACAAACCATCCTACTGTGTTCATCCTACTGTGTTCAAAGCAGGATTGGAAACAACCTAGTGCACACTGGCAGCCTTTACTGCGCCTGTTCACAAGAGTAAACAGATCCCAGTTCAGTCCTGCTAATCTAACACACACTGAGAGGGACCAATTGTGTGGCATTGCTAGATGCCACTAAATCCTACACACTGGACTTCATTCATCCCAATGCTTCCATACAGATAGCAAAGAATAATTAAAACTTAAGACCACAATTAAAGCTGTTCTTGAAATTGTTGAAGTTCGTTAAAACAAGCTATAGTTGACATTCAGCACAAAGAAGAAATTCACTATATATGTATATAGTATGTATATAGTATGTATGTATGTGTGTATATATATATATATATATATATATATAGAGAGAGAGAGAGAGAGAGAGATAGTGTGTGTCCTCATTCTTTAACTTTTGACTCTGACTTTGACACTGATCGGAATATTCAGATGAACTGGTTTCAGAAAGGTGAGAGTGAAGAAAAATCCTCTTATCGTGGAAAGAACTGGACCACAAAAGACCTGAATGAATGACTTTTACAGAATCATTACAAAATCAGCACAACCCAGTGGGAGTCACAAAGAGACATTCATACTAATGGGTTTACTGAATAGGAGTGCAACAGGTCTGGTAGCTGCTGAGTATTTGTTTGATGTTTTATGGGGCACACCTCGGCTCAATTAGTTACAGAGGAAGATTTTTATGTGTCTACGTGTGTACATGTGTGTCTTTGTTAACAATCTTACATTGCACATAAACTCAGTGAACAGTAAAACAGCAACTCTGGATCCTCCCTTTATATTTGCATATGTGTTGCTACAGGTGCTTTTGTATGTGAACTGTTGATTAAGCATGGGCTTATAGAGTGATCTAACAGACTTCAGAACAGTAATGGTGTTGGGTGGCGGGAGAGAAGGTCTGAGTATCAGCAAGGCCATGGAGTTGTTGGACAGGACCTTTAACTGTTCCGATAGGCCCTTTCATTCAAGCAGTGTCAATGTGCCTGTAATTTTACATTTGACACAGTCCTTTTCCCATAAAAGCCAAACCAACAATTAGAGGTCTGGTAACATTTCCATAACAATATGCACCTCAATTCTAAATCGAATAATTTCGATTCGACAAGTACAACAATGGAAAGGCTGAGGCACACAGGGTTTTAAATAGTCATTTGAGAAAGATTGTCTAACTGTAACTCTCTTTTTTCTATTGAATTGCTTCCTAGGCAAAAGGAAATATAATCTGTTTAATAAATCTGTTATTGTGCTTGCTTTAAGTTGCATTATGTGCTTTCATTAAAGTCCCAATTAATTCAAAATTGATGTGTCTTTTGACTTAAGTGTTTTTATCACATATTACTGGAAGTATTGTGGCTGATACCAATCACTGATGATGGGGTCTGTTTGAAGCCTTCTCTTTATCTGTTTACCCATTCTTAACAATTACAATTTATTTACTTTATTTAAAATGTATTTGTATAGTGCCAATTCATAACAAAAGTTATCTCAGGACACTAGCAGGTCTAGACCGTATATTAAGTATTAAAATTAAAAGACGATAGATTACATACAAATACAAATTACATACAAATTATCAACAACATATGTATATATACGTACATATGTATGTATGTATGTGTACATATATAAAGTGTGTGAATAGCCATGTGGATCTTGTGTGTGTGAGAACGATTCATGTGAGTGTGTGTGTCAAGAGTATATGTGTACGGGAATCATAAAATCACAGGAAAATCTTAACAAAACATCTTTCTAACAAGGCTGCATTATGGAGCGCTTGACACACACAGACACAAACACACAAAACAACACACACACACACACACACACACAAACGGCCTCAGGCTAAGATTTCCAAGTCCAAGGACCATCTCAGCTCAAGTCATAATTGCTTCTCTTCATTGTGGGAATCGATGACATCCCCTCTGACTGTCTTGTTCTATCATTCCTTCTTTTCGCTTTAAAAAACAAAATATTAACAAGGAGCAAACTGCTCTGACAGTTTTGAAGTTATAGGGGAAGGAACAAAGTGTCTTTTTGCAACTCCACAGGTGTAAATGCACAGCCTCTATTACACTATTACACTAACTAGTTTTTTTTCTTGGACCAAAGCCTGCACTTACAAATATGTTGTGCTTATTAAATTAACTATTATATTAAGATTTACATTCAAATTTTCATCACAGAAACTACATTTGAGTGCCCAGAAACAATGTAAATTCTGCACTATATTCTCTCCAGAGAAGAAAAGCCTCTGAAAGAGCACCTAAACCACAAGACCCTCCCGATGGGACAGTTTCTACTACTTTTATGCAAATGAAAACGCCTGTTGGTCTAAGTTGTTAGCCAGACGCCCCATTGAGTCCAGCAAGGTTTAAGAGGTTAATGACTTGAGTGGCATGCAAATGTGGACGAGTGAACATTCAAGTCTTGTTAATAATGTGTAAAAATGATTCAAATTTTATTAAGTAAATGAATGATAATATTAATTAAATTAATGATAGTAACTTGTATAGCAGCACACCTCAGTATATTCAATGGCTTAAAGGATCATTTTTAAGAGCTGTCAACATCTGTGATGACATGTCAAATATTAACATTGTAGGATGATGATCCTGCACAGTTAATATTGGATAAAGTAAATGTTTCCTTTCCTTGGGTGGATTAAAATCACAGTCAGAGGAAGGGTCACCTTATTTATACAAAGTCTGTTAAAAGGGTAGGTTTAACATTAAATATGTGTAACAAATTTGTGTGTGTGAAAGTGGTTTCCAGCTACATTTAACCGTAAAATCTGCCTGACTTATTAAGCTACACAGCACATCCTGTAAAGGAGCGGTGAGGAAGGGAGAGGGGGAGGTATAAGACCTGGAGAAAGGAAAACCCTGGCAGTTGGGTTATCTGATGGGCTCATACCACAGGCTCAAACCAGCACATGCAGCAACGAGAGTACAAGAGCGGCCAGGAAGGGAAGGAAGCTGGACAAGATTAGAAGAGGTGGGATAAACAATGAAAAAAACAGGGGAAGCAGATATAAAAGTCTAATTTTCCATTCTATGCCTGGGCCAAACTAACCCTTTGGACTAATGTATGTTAATAAATTCACACTGATTTTGAAATGTGTACGACAGAGAGACAGACAAAGAAATAAATAGTGTGTTGTCTTACCTATGCAGTAACAGAGCAGGACAGAGAGCAGTACAGATAGTCCTACTGCACTGAGGGCTGTACACCTGAGAGAAAGAAAAACCAAAACAAAAATATTGTTTCCTGTCAGCATCTTCAGTATTGCTTTTATCGCTAATAACCTTCACAATACAAAGAAACATATTTTTAAAGAGGAAGATTAAGCACTGCATGGCTGGGATGGCTGATCCAACAGGAGAGTTCATTCATCTTACCTCCATGAGCAGTACTTGGAAGATTTCTTGAACTTGAAGGCAGAGCGGGACAAGGTATTCCTTGGCAACGGCCTGGTGGGTGGGGAGTACACTGAGCCTGTTGCCATAGTGTAGCCAGGAGTTGCAGTAGAGAAGAGGGGGGTGGTGCCTGTACCTGTCTTAAAGAGGAAGTGCCTGGAGGGTGAGAAAAAGGAAGAAAGACAGAGAAATTAGGTGTGGTACATTAGTATGGGACATTGGATTTAGTACACACTTGTCACACCACCCTGTGGCAGCGTCTGGTAAGTGTGTAAATTTTGATGCCCTAACAACAAGTGCTGTAAGGTTACGCTTTTAAACTAGCAACAGATTCTTCACTTTAGTTTTCACACTGGTTCCGACCAATCACAACAACTTCCCAGGTGGTTCTGTGTATTACTTAGATTATTATTACTAGATCACTGTAGACAGCCAGCACAGCAAGTTTTTTTGTTTTTAAGTAGACCACAATGGTTGTGACTGTCATAATCACCTATAACTGTTCACCAGCATGTGTCACAATGTGTGCTGTAGGTGGGTTCACAGCAGGGTGACAGCTTTATTATGTTCATTAATTTGATTAATGAAGCCTGTGATGTGCATTTTTTCTTTTTATCCTACATCTCTTAACTA
>JAGRRF010007494.1:569658-589786 GCA_019097615.1 Morone chrysops
CTGTCTCCATCTATGTATGTCTATATGTCGATCGCTCTTTCTCTTTCTGCACAGCACTTATTCTCTCTCTGCATCACTGCCTTCCTTCGCTCTCTCTCACTCTATCATAAACCATGTCAAGAGTTATAAAAGACTTATCCCATTGCCAGTGTTTCCAGCGTTTTGCTATTTTGTCTCAACTCAAATTTAGTTGTACACTCAGAAAAAGAAGCTCTATTCTTCAGGGGTTCTCTGGTTGATTACTAAAAAGCAACAATAATGCATTTCGTCATGTGAACATTTACTAGAAAGAACATTTACAGCACAATATACATCTGATTGTCCTCTCTTGTGCCCAGTGTTCAATAAAACACTGCAAAAGTGCCCTCTTGGATGTACCTATGGTAGATAAAACTTTAGAAAATGTCTTCTTGGGTGCCCTTTCAGTAGAGAAAATGTGTTAAAGTGCCCATAGGGTATCCGCCAGTGGTCCGATGTACAGTGTTTGGAGTACAGAGTCATGGAGAACTTCTAGAAAATCAAAAAAATCAATATATATATATATATATATATAATTTTGTAGAGTAAATAATAATAATAATGCAATAACGTGATTAAGTGACAATGAGCAGAAAACAGCATATAAAAATATATAAACACAAAAATAATAATAAATAAATAAAAATAACTAATAAAGAATGTAAATACAACGAAAGAAATGGGGGGCAATTGGAGCTCAGGTCAGGGTTTGAACTCTATCAATGTCGATAGAAGATTGTAGAGAAGAAAAGGGGATAGAGAAAAAAATGGGAGGTGACAAAGGAAGTCAATTAAAAGTTTCAGTAGCAACAACAATGGTGACAAGAGTTTAGACGAGGGGGCCAGTGACAACAGGGACGGGAAGAGAGACACAAGCGTGAGATTTAAAGGAGAAAACAGAAAAGAGAAGAGCAAACACATCCTGGAAAAAGTAAAAGACTCATAGACATAGGGAAAGAGGTCAGCAGAAAAGTTAAGGCTTGTGCTTCTTGAAGCGTGAAAACTCATTCCACCTCTGGACTCCCAGCAGGGAAAGGGGAGTGAGGCAGGTCTCTATCCCAGTTAAAGGCTGCCTTTGTGGGGCATGTAGGTGGAGAGTGCCCCTCTCTGCTCAATGACCCACACCGCAGGAAAGGATAGAAAAACACAGGAAAAGAGACACAGAGGGCTGCATAGATGTTTTGAAGGTGGGATAGCTCCATCGGGACAGGCTTAGTATCACATGAACACTAACCATGCCTCTCTTATTTTGATGTTATTAGCCAGGGCAGAATGACAGCAGGAAGCTATATGCTTACTGTTCTAGGAGGTAGAACACCTGTGTAAGACCACAAAAAAAAAACACTCAAAAATGTCTGTTATGAGATCATTTCTGAAAACATGAATACTATGAAAATGTAAGATTGTGCCCAGACCACATACGCTGACATATTGTCACAAAATCAGTGCTTTCAGTGAAACTGTTGTTCTAGAGGTTAGCTAAAAGTACAGGCAGTCGATAAATTCAACTCTTTATAAGGTTTTGACTTTTGGAGAAGAAATAAGCTGCCAAGGATTCTGTCTAAGCTTTCTAAGAGGATTCTTACTCTGAAAAACACTGCCCAGACTTTCCTTCAGGAGGCATAATGAGCTATAACTACAAAGCATAACATCAAAGGACCAGTGTGTAGCATCCAGTGGCATCTAGTGGTGAAGTTGCAGATTGTTGAGTACAGTTCAGCCTTCAAAGTGTGTAGGAGAAACTACCAAAAACACAAACAAAACACACAAATGGTCCCTTCTACAACCTGTGTTTGCTTTGTCCATTCTGGGCTACTATAGAAACGTGGCAGTTCAGTATGAAGGACGCACTCCCTCTGTAAATGCTAAGATTCGTATTTTTAGGTGATAATGCACTAATGAAAACAAACATATGAATATTATATTCCATTTCTGTCAGTATATCCTCGCAAATGTTACACACTGGACTAGGATATGCAGGACGCAAAGTCTTCTGCTTTGTATGCTCAGTCATCCACTTCCCCCTTTGAGTTCTATGCAGTTAAGAATATCACACTTTCTGAATTGGAAAAACTTAGTGAATGTAATTCATGGTAATGTTGGTGGATCCCGCCACATGTCGAAGTATCCTTGAGCAAGATACTGAACCCCAAATTGCTCCTGATGCTGTGCATCTGTGTGTGAATGTGTATGAATGCGTTAGTTTCTGTTCAATGGTTTGCCATCACACCAGTAATGTAAAGTAATGTGTGTGAAAGGGTGAATGTGGCATGTAGTGTTACAGCGCCTTGAGTGGTCGGAAGACTAGAAAGGCGCTATACAAGTACAGGTCCATTTACCATTTATTGCAAAGATTTAATGCTAACCCTGTATTGAATTGTTTCTTGTTCACACTCTCATTGATTGTCTTTCTCAGCCTATTCAGAATTCTGCAGTAAGACTTAATGAAAAAAAGGTGGGACTATATCCTGGCTAAGCTGCTTGGTGTCAAGTCTTAAGATACATGACATTATTTGAGCTCCTAATGGATCAGGACTGGCCTCCATAGCCTAAAAGCCCTTCACAAGCCCTCAGGTCCTCCGATGCTGCCAGCAAGCAGGGACACCGGAAACTTGACTGCTTAAAACAACCATTTTATTCCACTTGTGTTTTCTTACCACTGTAGTATATATAATGTTTTCCTTTTTTTGTACTGTTGTTATATTTTTGTGTCATCTTTCTGCCTGTCTTTTTAACTAAGTGCACCACATTATTATTAATACAAACAGCACATGGGAAGTGCAATCTGGCCTTGACACAGGGAAAGAAAATAAGGTACAAAACTGGTGAGGAGAGTCCCTGAGAGCTGTGAGACCCCTCAATATCTTCACAGTGAAGGTAAAGTGTGTTGATTTTTTAACTGGCACTGGTCATCTACAGATGAGCTAAAACACAGATGTTTTTCTATGTATGTATGGGAGGTGTAATGAACATAAATGCATGAGGATGAGTGGAAAATTCACTGAAGGTGGTTGCTCCAGACTGGTTTAAAATGAACATATGGCTGAGGTCATCCTAAATTGATACATCAATTGTCCATTTAGGGAGGAGAATGAAGGTCTTGACCCAACTAAATTTCTTCAGTGGCCCATTGCACCAGCTGTTTGTAGATTCAAACTCAGCCTAGTTATAATGTCAATTATTACTAAACTGTAAATTATTACTAAACTGTAAATTATGCATTGCATCACAGAGACAAGTTACAACTTAACTCTAAGTAAAAAGTATAGTTGCACATACCTACATATATATAGGTAGTGTAAATCATAAAATGGCACAGAATTATACTCACTGATGGTAGAACAGCAGCTCTTCTGCCACACAAGATAATTTCTTTCTTAATTGCAGCCATTTGGTTATGCCCCAAGGAATCTTGGTGCCACAATTTTATGACTAACTAGTAGTTACTAAGCCTCTAGTGTTGACTTTACACCAGAACCTACAAATAGTAGGTGCAACCCAGTCCAGAAGTTAAGTTTGTCTAGTTCAAGTTAGAACCAAGTCAGAATTAAGTTAATGTTAAGAGTAATGAAAATTAGGAAACAATGCAGTAAATGACACATCCCCTTTTAAAAATAAAGAGATGTAGAGAAAAAGAGAGAGGGGGGAGACAAGTGAAGAACGGGAGAAAGAAACAAAAGGTGACACATGTGAAGGTATTAAGGCTAACTAAAAGGAGGAGGAAGAGAGGAAGAGAAAGCATGAAATCAAAACACAATTGGATGCAGCAAAGATGGGTAAGCAGTGTGAGAGGGAAACGGTAGCAAGTCACAGTGTTTCTACAACAGCAGGTCGGCTAAAACTGACAGTTAGTACTCTGAGAGCATCTTAACAGCAGCGTAAGCATCACAGTAATCCTCTTAGACACACACAGCCTTAGAAAGGGATTTCACTACATGTAATTAAAGGAGTCATTTAAGCCACACTACATTTGATTAAAAACATAAAGTAAGGCCACGTTGTATATTCTAAATATTTACATAAATTAATTTCTGGTGCTATTATAGACTTGAGATTTTGTGAACCGTGTCCTCCTTGCAAACACTCAAAATAGGGACAAATAAGGAAAGTAACATAACACTGACAACAAGAGAAGACATTACCATGCTTTCTGTCCAGAAAAGGCTCCTCTGGAAGCTGGATATTGATTTCACTATATGTGATTTTGTTCCAAAAAATTTTTGTGTTTGTATTTTAGTTGTGAATGCAAAGCGCGATTAGCACACCTCCAGCACAGAAATTATGAATGGTAGATGGTAAATGGACCTGTACTTGTACTTGTATACACATTCATGTGAATGTGAATAAATGTGAATATATGGGGTTCAGTATCTTGCTCAAGGATACTTCGACATGTGGTGGGAGGAGCTGGGGATCAAACCAACAACCTTCTGATTAGTGGACGACCCACTCTGCCTCTGAGCCACAGTCGCCCATCTTGTCCAATCTTGACACACAGCTGATCTTGTTGAGTGGGTGGAGCCATGAAAACGGCAGCTGTGTATGAATGCGTTAGTTTCTGTTTGATGGGCTTTGCCATCACTGTGTGAATGTGTGTTAAAGGGTGAATGTGGCATGTAGTGTAAAAGTGCTTTGAGTGGTCGGAAGACTAGAAAGGCGCTATACAAGTACAGGTCCATTTACCATTTACCCAAAACATAACAAGCAAGCTCAGCTTGAGTTGATGTGTCTTTTGTGCAAATTGAGTCACATTTCAATGCTGTCTGTAGCCTAGAATGACTGCTCACAAGAATAAGAAAAATAGCAGAGGTCACTTCTAGAAAAAAAATTATCCTTTTAGGAATGAAATTCAATAGTATCTCCTCTACAGCAATGTGTGAGGAATCCCTCAAAAGACAGCTGGACCAATAACAGCTGAACCTCTCTACTATGTCTTCCTCACAAACTATACAGACCTTTAGTTTATTCAGAGCAGTGCTAGGGATAGGCAGATTGATCCTGTGAAATCGATACAAGCTCATTTGATATTGATTAACAAAAAAATATTGATAAGTACAAAACGTGGGTGGCATCCGCATCGAAGCTTGTGACAGAATGCAGAATGGCAGAAAGGAAAAATGGCGGTACTTTTTACTTGTAAATAAACACACAATTTTTTACACTTTTTACCACAAACCTGTTGTTTAATTTTCTTTGGCAATAATTTTCTTTCTTTTCTTCTAATTAATCAGTCCCTCCAGAAATTTACCATTATTTAGAAAAATCACATACCCATTTAAAAAATTATCAGAATCGTTAAAATTGTAACACAAATTATTGGTATTATCTAAAAAAATTCAAAATTTTAAAAAATTGGTATTGCCCATCCCAAACCAGTGCAGAGAAATTATGGGTAATAAAGGTTTCAATAAAGTATTCGTTCTTCCTCTCTGTTATTTATTAAATCCTACCCCACTTCTTTAAAGTAATATAGAACAACTTCATCCTCCATCAATGATTAATAGAGTGTTAGATAGAAGTAATGCCTTGAATATTATCTTTTTTTGTTTTCAGCAGTACCATATCCATATCTAATGAACCATGAGATCCACTTACAAAAAAAGCAGAAAATCGGGATTATCTCTTTGTATGCCAGCTAGTTTTGTCTGTCTGTCATTCTGTCGTTTCCCATTCTCGTGATTGAGCAGTGATGGGGAAAGCGGGCGGATGAATGAGACTGGCTGAGCTTATATGCCAGTATGTCCGGTGCAGGCTATCTTTAGAAGCAGGATCAAATGCAGTCTTTCAGTTTGATTCCAATTCCGAATAATTAAATACATCTTTAAAATGTTGTCAAACATACTTTATGTGTGTGCATGTGTATGATATTTTTGTGCATAAAGCTGTAGTGATATAGCATTATTCAGTAAAGTGCTCCTGGTGGTCTTGTTGCTTCCTTTGATGGTCTTGTACCATTTAAAAAAGCTTGGATCATTTGAAAGGACACAGACACAGTTTGCCTTAATTTAATAAACTCAAAAAAGTGAATATGTTAGGAATGGGTTGGCTTTTCCATTTTCATTTCTATCAATTAGTTCCTGTCACAGCAGCAACGTTCAACTCCAACAATGTATTCAAGTTGATGAGCTAACTGTATGAAAATATAAGTAATTAACTGCTTACATCCATTAGCTAACAGGGGACTAGCTGTTTGATCGTGAAGAAAAAAGTGTTTGCTTCTGAAATGTAGACGTGTAATATTAAAAGGCCCCCAAAAATGGAAATAATGAGGTTAAATGAGAGTGTATCTACAATAGTACAACATAAATCATGTGTAAATGTGAATTGTTGCATTTCAGGCCTGGATAAACTTGGAATTGGAGTTGTTTTCATCTGTACATTAATATAAACAAAACAAAAAAAGAAACCTGTATCTGATTTGGGCCACATATGAAAGTGGTCCAAAAGAGAAGTGAAAAGATCAGATTCCATGTTATTTATGCTGTTTACACTGAGAAATCAGATTTGGACCACAATGGCCTGCAGTGTGAATGCAGCCTGCGTCTCTTTGAATGCACCAAAGGGAGGAATTTTCAAAATTGTCCTTAATTGGTTGACTTGAATTTTATCAGGTGCTTTATTGCTGTGGTAATGTGGCTAACTAAGACTCGTGCCAATAAAGCTAATTTGGACTAGAATGGAGAAGCAAAGAAAGAGAAGGGAAGTGATGGTGATAAAAAAGATGCAGCATGTGAACAAGGTGTCAATATCTGTTCTTTCTCTCTCCCTTAACTGATTTGGACAAAATACAGCAGAACCTTCAACTCCCACTCTTCCCTCCAACTCTGGCATTGCTAGATTTCCATCTTTTCTATTTCTCCCCCCATGTGTCTATTTTTCCCATCACCTCCCTCTCCTGCGTATCCTCTTCACCTGACCTCCTCTCTTACTTTCCTATCCTCTCTTCCACTCAGTTGTTCAGTATAGGCAGCTGCAGCCTTTTCAGAGTCTCTCATCAGTCCTCCACATTTCTCTCTCCTTATTGTAGCACCACTGCACTGACCCCTCATCCACCCTCCCTTCCCTCTCTGTCTCTTTCGCCCTCATTCTCTCATTCATTTTCTCCTGCCAAGTCAGCTCTCGGTGCCTCCTCTCTCCCTCTCTCCTTCTCTATCCATTCTTTTACTCTCTAACTCTGGCCAAGTCATTAATATGGAAGACTGTGTTCTTCTAAGCCACTAGGTCTTCCTTTGCTTTTTCTATTTTACTCTTTAATCTTTTTTCTATCTTTTGTTTTGTCCTCTCAGCCACCAGGCCTTTATTTTTTACCTACTCTTTGTTTTCATATTTACATCATATTCCCTATTTTGCTTTCCCAGCATTCTCTCAAAATCAAATTTGCTTTATTGGGTTGAGTATCAGATGAAACACACTACCAGAGTATCGGAATACAACTGAATCTCAATAACAACCACACTAAAAGTGGCAAGGCGCTTGAGGCTACAAGGTTCACTGAAAATAGCTGGATGGAGCGAAGATACTGATGATTTCTATAAATAAATTCTAATAAATAATAATAATAAAAAAATAACAATAATAATAATAACAATAATAATAATAATAATTGTGTAATCCCTCATACTGTATACTGTGAAACCATGGTAGTTTCTGAGATGGTCAGCTATGTTACAGCTCAGCCCAGGAGGACTCCATAAATGTTTAGATCCTGTCATGATTGCAAGCTTGTTATCCATGCATGCTTCCCTTCACGCAGTGATAATGGTTTCTACATCAAACTTATTTTCTTGAGTATCTGGGTCATGATTTCTGGAAGAGTCTTTGAAAATGAAAAAACAATGTTTACACCAGAAGCCCAGTTCCATCTGGTTCCATTGTATTGGAGAAAAGGCCAACATCTCCAAAACTCAGCAACTCACACCAAGACAATCTAGATGGATAAATGGCACTACAGGTAAGAGTTAAAACAGTGTATTTTTGATTTTGGGGTGAATTGTTCCTCTAAGAAAATTTGTGTAAGGTTCATTAAGGTAACTTTGGAGAGTAATAAAGTATATTCTCATTTACGTTTGCCAAAATGTTGGCAAATCAGCCAAATAAAAAGACTTTTGAAACCATCACATTCAATTTGAGACAAACAACATGACCCATGATTCACAGTTAAGCCCTGCAAATCTCTGAGAGCAGTGCTAAGCTGGAAAACAGCAGAGCAATGAGAGCTTAGCACCAAGGATGAGGATAAATCAAAAACAAAATTAATAACTTTAACTTGAACATAAAATATAAGCTGGGTCGACTAAAGGGTTGTAGTATATCATTTCAAAATATTCTTCCATCTGGGTCTCATTTTACAGTCAGCACAATGCACTGGCTGTCACATGCCCACACACACACACACACACACACTTTCTCTTCATCCTTTATCCTCTAACTCCCTTCCACTCTGTCTCTTTGTCTGCCTCTCTCCGTCCCCTTGCCTCTTTGTATGGAGTCTGCTACAACATTTTGATTTACTTAAGTGACTCCATTCTGCAATCAGCCTAAGACATGAGCTGTGTTTGTGGCCTTTTTCCGTGTGTGTGTTTGAGGCTTAAATCCCAGCGACCAGCCACTACCCTGAGGTTCATTAGCCTGATCAATGATTGACTCTCTTCTTGTCTAGTTTTCCTTTTATGAATATCTTTTTTGCAGTTTGACCCCACTCTCTCTCCCTATACCCTCTTTTATCTAACCCTCATTGATTTATTCTCATGTCAAGATTTTTCTTTCTTTTTTTCATCTTCTGCCCATCGCCATCATTGATTAGGTTTAGGAAAATCTCTCTCTCTCTCTCTCTCTCTCTCTCTCTCTCTCTCTCTCTCTGTCAGTCAGTCAATGGCTCATTGATTAGTTCTGGTGTTGAGGAGAATTGCCTACTTGGTCCCAAAGTAAAAAGCACTAAGTGTTATTCGTGTTTCTCACTTTCACTTCTCCCTCCCTTTTGCTTTCAGTATAGACTTTGTCAATAAGCCTTGGCGTCATCCCGCCGTTTGCAAAGAAACTTGTCTTTTTTTTTCTGCTGCCTTTCCACCCCGAGCTGATAGCCTTGGCGTCTCTGAGGCATCTCAAGGCTGGACAGTGGAGGGTTTTTGGCGTCCTTTCACTCTCAGGGGAAAAAAGACAAACTGTTTGTGTTTGTGTTGTGAGTGGCGAGTTATTACACCACCTTTGTTCACCTGTCTTAAAACAAATTCCAGTGCTGGGTTAAAACCATTTACTGAGATACAAACCTTGTATTGAAAAAGAGACCTGTGCTGTTTGTCACTTGCTTGAAGTATTATAGAGTGAATCAATACTACATTGTTTATCTATGGTGAACATAAACCTGAACTAAATCTAACGTGACATGTTGATCAGATCAGACATTGTCCTATAATTAATGTCCTGCATTTGAATGAACAATTTTGATATGATTACTAATAAGCCTAATTTTTGCAAGCTGTTCAACACTGTAAAGATGGACCATTTAAGACTAACACGCCAGTCTGTCAATCACTGCGGTCGGTGGTCAAGTTTTTAAAATTTGTAATTTTATTTGATTGTAAATGTGTTGTGATCGGAATACGATCGGATCTGCCTGACCACATCTAGAGGTAGGTCTAAACACACTCTGTACAAGGTGCTGGGATCTGTACACAACATAACTGGTACAGATATTTGTTTTTAGCTAAGAGGTTGCTGTTCAAATTTCGAGCTGAAAAAGACACGAGTTACACAACAGAACTGTAATGAAAAATAAAAGCAGCTCAATATATATATTTTTTTAATTTCACAGATTTTGCTTTGGAGGACAGAGATCTGATCGGAATGAGGATAATAAGATTGCCTTTAAGTGTAAAGGCAAAAGCAAGGTCGGCTCATTTGTTATCCAGATAACGTGTCCCAATACAAATCCCACTTTAATACTAGGTGTTTCAAGCAGCAATATGAGGATTCATGTGCACTAGTCTATTATTAACTAGTAGAGTCAACTGTCTACCTATAATGGTACATCAATAATTAGACAATTTGCATTATAAGCAAGGATTGTAAAATCTCTGCCACACCCAAACACCTTCAGGCTGAAATCTTTAGGCTTTAATTTACTGTTTAACGTTTGCCTTCAGCTGTATAGAAGTCGTGTTAATTTACTGCTAATGAAAACCCATCACTTCCTGATTTTACTACTTCATAATAATCACTTTTAAATAACAAAATAACCGGGAATTTTATTGCGAAGAATTTATAGAAAATGTTATTTTGTTTACTTCGCTACTTTTCTTTAATAAAAACGAGTCAATATACTACAGGGATAAAGGTGTTTATTTGTGCTTTCGAACATAACCACCATGAAACAATCTGAAAATAACGTTTTATTTAGTAGATTCACTGCTTTGTTCTTTCTTGACAATCAAGGCACTCTCTGCCTGTACAGGCACACCTTCACGTGGGTAGCTTTGTTGTAATGGAAATGCAAATCTTTGCCACACTGGGCTGATGCGAGTCAAATCAAGTTGAGCTAAGCCAACACATGTGTATGGAAAAATGCTACAAGATACCAAACAGAACTCAAACAATACTGTGCACCTGATACAACATCGACAACATTCATTATGCGAAAAATAGGGCTCATGGGGTCAAACAAAATGTTTTCTTTATGTTCCAGCCATACTGTACAACTGTCACAACAGTTTGTATGAATGGACCTGGTGTGGAATATCTCTTTGGCTTTTATGTTCTGAGGCTCCTACCCCAAAACCCAGTTTCAATGACAGTGAGGCAGACTTTTAGGAACTGCCTTTATGGAATGAAATAAGCACTGTTTCCCACTGTCTCTGATGCTTCACACAGCACTTGGTCATCCCAGTAAACAGCCAATAAAAACATGTGTTCTGAGGGAAGAAGGGAACAGAAAAGCCTGAATTCACTCTCCCGTTCTCACATTCTCAGATTTTTTCCCTGCTCAGCTTGCAGGAGGTGTTGAGAGTGATATTTTAGATGTTTGGCTCAATGTTGGTTGGTTAGGACAGGCTGGGACTACTTTGGAGAAAGAGGACCACACACATGCACAAACACACACACATGCACAACCCTTTAGCCATTTTAAGACGCTATTTCAGAGCTGTTTCTGATTATGTTTGGATGGCAATGTATATATCAGGGGACGTCTGTCTGTCTCTCTGTTTCCATTGCTCCATGCAGCTGTCTTTCTCTTTCTCACTCTCCTTCCTTCCAAATCTGCTCTCTCTTTATTTTTCCCTTTCATGCCCCCTCTCCTGATATAGTCTGACTCTAATTGTGGTTGTCTTAGTTCCTTTCTTCAAACAACCAAGTCTGTTTCCTATCACACTCCTAACTATAAGAAGACTGAACCAGGGTCATTGGCCAGCCAACATGACTTGGCGTGTGGTGCTTGTCAACCTCCACAGGCAAACAGGTCTCAGATCAGCACTCTGATTTGAACCAAACACAGCCCCTGTGGCCCCAGTGATTCAGACTAGGGTTTCATCCTCAACTTGCAGCCTAACATTTGCCATGTGGAGAGACACCAGAAGCAGGGCTGATGGCAACCAGAGCATTCTAGTCAGATAAGCTCTTATGGTTGGACTGTGATCAGAAAATTGCAGCTATCAAACCTTGGTGTGTCCACCGTTGAAATGAGCATAAAAAATGCTGTCTGCACACCGCACTAATTTAGGGGTAGTTTGCTAGAAAAACTTTCATGGAAAAATAAAAATCCATAAATGTGTCTTCCAACTAAATTTTCTATCTGGGAGTTCCTGACCAAAACAAAGTTGCTTTATTTGACTGGTGTAATTGATCTGAATTATTAAAGGCCACTATGACCCCAAAATTTTGATCCAGCCCCAGTTCCAATGCAGTCACGTGATACTTTCAGTAGGATTTGTCCCAACTTGGTCTCCAAATTGATCCATTTAATATCAACCCACTGCCAAAACATTTGTCTGTCCAAACCAACTCAGATGTACAACCACTAACACTGAAACACACTTTCATCATATGGCAACCCACTACAAGCAAAGGACCCAGCAAATAAAAAAAACAATGTGGCTATGCTGTATTCGGGAAGTGGACAGAGGCGGGCTAAAATATTTTAGTGACCTTTACATGTTATCTTTGCTAGCTTTGAGACCCTATCTGCTACATTTAAACAGTCCAGCTCCATTTTCAAATATACCAATTTTGCTTAATATTGATTAAACAAATAAATAAAATAACATATAAAAAATAAACAAAAACATTTTGAGTGAGGTCTTCCAACTTGGTATTTGGCATCTGTAGGTCATGATAGCCTTGTCAGTTTTATTCAATACATGTCTGAATGATGACTTATTCAATCAGTGTTTGTGTTATAGAGGAATCTGACATAACCTTGCTAGGCATTCAAAAAAGAACAAAACATTACAATGTTAGGTAGACTTGGAGAACAACTAATACAGCTTCAATGTGTGAGCGTGCTGTAATATATCCCTGATTGTGCCTAGTGCAGCCAAAATATGTCAATTATTAACAGATGTTTTGAATTTCAGAAGGTTGCTTTCAAAATGTTCCGCTTTCTAAAAGCCTTACACAAGTTTTTCCAGTCCCACTTTCTGTACAAAGTGTGCGCTAGATACTGAAAATCAAACAAAATAACAGCATTACCGGTATATTTACCTCTTTAATTCACAGTTTGCTGACCTTCCATTGAACTCCCATACCTAATTGGTCTCTTTTGTGTTTATATCTGTCAGTTGCTCTCCAAGAGCAAGATCAAGTTTTAGAGTTTCGTGGGATAAGACACAGAAGCAGAGATAAAAGGAAAGGAAGGTTGGAAAGCAAACAAGTAATAAAGAAAAGGCTGAGCGTAACCGTGACAGAGACAGAGAAAGGGTTCCGACTCCCACCAAGCCTGGCTGATCTATTGAGGACTAACACTGCCAGCACCCTGGAAGACAGGAGAGGTTCAAGCCTCCATGCTTGCCAAGTGTCATGAGCAATCAACATGAAAAACAGCTACAGCCCAGTATGGTGGAGTCTGCATATGCAATAGTCAGAAAGGAACTCAAGGAGGCTGAAAATAGGAAAGCTGTGATGGATTCAGTTGACTGAAATGATTATGTCTGTTTTACAACATATCAGTTACTAACCTACTGACTTTAAGACCACCTGTCTTTCTTTACTACATGCCTAGTTGGAAAACAAGTATCTGAATATTCAGATGTGTATGAATCTACTGCAGCAGCTGGATGTTGAGATTGAGACACAAAAGTTCCCAAGAGGAGGGAGGAAGTGCACAAGATGTGATTTCCAAAACGAAATTCAATTCAAATCACTGATTTTCTACACACAACAGTCAAATCCAAACAGACAGATAATAATAACCAGTGGAAATATCCAGTGTCTTTACAAATGACTAGGATTGGACCAATGAGATGACTTTTTTTTAGGTTTTTTCGGATAAAGCTGTTGAAGATTAGATTATTAAACCAATGTTTTTAACAATAAAATACCACAGAGCAGATGTTTAATCAAAGGTAAATATCAAATGACATCTTCCTCTAAAAAGATTGTTAATGAAGTAAAGTCCCTTTACCATGTGTTACAGGTAAGTACAATCGGGCTGCATACTCCTCTTCCTCTTCTTCCTCCTCCTCCTCCTCCTCTTCCTCTGAGTCTGGCTCAGCCACGTCGCCTAACAACGGATTGTTATGTGGATTGGCTGATTGTGGATGTGATTGGTCAATGACAGATGATGGACAGGAGGGGGAGGGCATTGGAGAACCTATGAAAGAACACAACCAAAAAAAAAGGAATGATGAATTTGAAGAATGAATAAAAGTGGAAACATCAACAGCAACCAAAATCTTAAAAAGGGAAATGACTGAGTGATGAAGTATGATGTGTGCTGATGGTGTGATTAAAAAGCAGCATGAGACTGAGAACGTTACAGCAACTGAGGGAAAAGTCCTTGGTCACAAAGGAGACACTCTGAGATCCTGCCATAAAACTGCACAAACATTATTCGCTCAGGACTCTGCTATGTCCTCCTATAAGCTTTTTGGCCGCAGTGTCTGGGGGAAGTCCAGCGGTCTTTCATGTTAGCCTTCTCAACCTTCCTGTCCCTCATCATAACTCTCCCATTATCTCCTCTTCACTCTACATCACTAGAAATGTTCACAATTTTCAAGGATACAGTATAATTCCACATTGCATTTTCATGACCACTGACTTGTAATTGAAAAAAACTTTGTGCTGACAAGTAGTGGTGGCATTTCCAGACTTTTTTGACTGGGGTGGCACAAGAGAGGCACTGGGGTGGCATGAAGTATGTGCTCTATACTCTCAATACTCTAAAAACACTAAAACGCACAATGTCAACCGCATACAAAACAGTCATCCATCACATCCACAGCTGCAACACCATATAACAACCCTGTGACACTAGTTTGACTCCAATATGTTTATTATTATGCTAAATTTATTATTATAAAAAGCTAAATTGTGCATTGACTGAATGCTGCTGAAGTGAATTGCTGTTATTACAAAGTGAGTTTCATGCATGAGGGGTGTGTGTGTGAGAGTAAGTGAAAGTCCTAACCGAAGCCAAATACTTGGTATATAAATAGGTAGTGTGATAGTAAATAGTAATAGGTAGTCCTAGGAAAGTCACTCTGTGTACTTATTGATCTAGGCGGGAGTAGTAAAAAAAAAAAATAATTGCATCTTCCTGAGAAACCACTGTCTATTGCTATATAAATAGGCAGGGCAGGACCGGTAGTGAATGCTAGCCGAGATTCCGCTACATGTGGATCATCCTTATGGTCTGTTAAACTGCAGGGCTAAGCGTCCGGTTAATAAAAGTAGTTTAAAGCAGAAGTATGTAAAATAGCATCTTGTGAAGAAACCTCCAAAATATAGGCCAATTATTGATAAAACAAAATCATAAAATACATTAAAATTGCTTCTTGGAACCGCAGAGAAAAAGTTTTACTTATATAAGTTTACAGCATTCAAAAAAGTAATTGAATACTTTACCAAAACAACAAAAAGAGAGAGAGAGGAAAAGTATTGATAATTGAACAGATAAAATCAGGATCCCTACACAAAAGTACTGAAGTTAGAGGAAAAAATAAAACAGACTGAATGAATACATTAATAACATGAAGTAGGGGTTAAGCCCAAGGGAAGTAAAGAAAGGAAGTAATAAAATAAAATAAAATAAAATAAAAACAAGTAATAAATAGAATAAAATAAAAAAGATAACAAACATCATTGGTGTTGGTGTGTAGATAGTGAAGTAAATTATCCCCTGAAGCTCAACAGGAGAAGAACATACAAGCACGGTATTAGTGCATGTCCTAAATAACTTGAGCTGACATCATAAAGGACAATATTAACATCCTATGCTACTGGAGCTGTAAATATTGTTGCTGTGGTGACCATTGTGTGTGCTGGCTGATTTTGTGTATATATGTATATATATATTGTATGTATATCACACAGAATAATCTCGTTGTAGTTGTTTTGTTGACTTTCCACTGTAGATAAATACCTAATAAGAATATCATTTCCAAGTGATCATGCTGAATTTATATACTGGACAATATTTTTAAGCCTGTTATTTGGAGTGATTGAGTGTTTACCTAGGACATAGTTTTTACTGTGGTTTTTGATATGTTCACCCCTTAGATCCCTCTCTGAGAGGTTTGCAGCCATTGTCTCATAATCCTGCACAGCGCAGCTAGGAGAGCTAGTTTTTACAACATTTGCATTCTTTAAAGCCTAATGATTTTATGGACCCTGTATTTGCTATTGGGTACACCTAACATTACTACACATTTTTGGGACAACAAATGTTAGAGACGCTGAGGGTATAATCAGAGAAGCTACCATATATATAATAATATAATAATAATAATTCTTCATTATGGGCAATGACACAGGGGTAAAGTAAAGACATTCTAGTCAAAAAAAAGGGACGACATATTAAATTAATTTTGGTTTCCCTCAGTTTTAGGTCCAGTTTTTCACTGATTGTTAGAGCCCTTTTGATCGTGCGCTACAAAAATTCCGGCTTATGAATTATCTGACGCTAATTGTAGTGAAACTATCAAAGAAAATAACATAGGCTCTCCAGCAGTGTGGTAGTGGAGAGATTCCTCAATGCCGAGTAAAAGGACAACATCAAAAAGACACCGCTAAGGCTACAGTTTTAGGTGACACTAGACGAGTGTTGGGACGGTTTAAAGAAAAAGCTCACTACATGTATTACTTAGAGTGTCGCCTTCTTATCACCCTAAAGACTTGGGACCAATGGTCACCAGAGGCCTATTAACCTAATGGGTTCACACTGACAACCCGTTACGCTTTTAATCAGAAGCACTGCAAGACCTAATCAAAACCACAGTGCTAAAAAAAAACTACACATTTGCAGTGAAATGCAAGGCAGGCATTTGTTCAACTTAAAGGTGAATTACCAAGTGCTCCTGCACTAACGAATCCAGATGTGTTTTTGTACACAAATCATGCACTTCATGCACTTCTCACAGCACCAAACTTTGTAATAACATACGCACCATTACTGGGTATGGTATCATTCTCTAAGCCACAGAACTCATCATACTATGGTGTCAAACATTCAAACCTCCTGCATGATGGTACTCCACATGATTCTGTGGCAGTTTTGGAGGCATATCTAAAGGCCTGGAGTGATCTTATAGCCGAAACATTGGCAGGAGCACTACTTTCAATGTTTGTGAAAAGTAACACTGTTGTCACACCAATGACAGACATGTTTTAAAACATTGCTGTTACAGCTGCTGTATACTCCCCTTTTAGCACAAGTAGCACAACTTAAGGCTTTAGCTGCAGCGTAATGGTTAGGTCAAGGCAAATCCTGTAACATTTACACAGACTTTGGATATTCACATGGTGTTAGTCACCTCAATGGCGCCATATGGAGGCAGAGAGGCTTCATGAGGGCAGATGGCAAACCAGTATCACATGGGCCTCTCATTGCTGAGCTTTTACATGCAGTGTCTTTGCCTGCTTTACTACTGCTTTGCAGTAGTAAAATGTGCAGTTCATGGGTTATCCACAGACTCTGTTACCAGAGGTAGTAAGTCTGCTGATGGAGCTGCTAAACAGGCAGCAGCATCCTCAGACCTCGATCACCTGCCCACAGTAATGTACCAGGGGGATGATGTTCATGAAACTACGCCTGATGTTGACAATGATGATGGCGAGCCTAGAGACCTATGCCATTTGAGAGGACCCCATATGGGTCTGCCACTTCTTTTGCTGATGAAAGAAATGTGTAGCTGTGATCATTGACTAACAAATATGCATGAGCTTTTCTTTAAACAGGTCAAAGGAGCGACTGAGAACCTTCAGAAGCTCTTCCTGATGACACCACTGATAGCTAGGAGGGTTATAAAACAACATTGCAAACACCACAAAAGAGTGATAAGTGCACAAATGCCCACTACCAAGAGATATCCTCTCTGTATTGCAGTGAAATAATTTCAAAGAATTCTAACATATTAAGACAAATCTTAGGAAGATGGTGTAAACTGATGGTATACTAATGTTTCATTCCCTCAAGGTCCAGAACAGGGAAATAGATACTTAACCAGCTTACACTGTCCAAATATACAAGTAAAAGAAATCAGAACCACAGTCATTATGACCAATGACGTGACTATGAATATTTGTCTAACCACATCTGACCACATAGCTCACATAAAGTGTACTACAGGTTGACTACATGTTCTATCATCTAATCACAAAAAAAATTTAACACAGGGGTTTTCTATGTTCAGGCACAATGGCATTTATGTAATTAATTTTAAGTACTGATGTAAAAATGAGAAGCTATCATTAAGACAATTACAAAAGTGGAAATCATGTTTGAAATTGAAAGTTCAGTCCTAAATAAGGGAAAATTGTACTTTGGTATGCAAAATTTATCGTACATTCAGACACCCTGCTTGACAAACGCAACTGAGGATCAGATCGAAACCCCCTTGCATCAAAGCGCTAGCAACCTCTTCCTGGGGTTGCCTATCTACTGTATGTAAAATAAAATGAGTTAGAAGAAGACAACACTATGGTAAAAATATGAACTATACAATGCTTTAATTACATCTTGTTATCATTGTTGTATGTTATTTGCTTGCTTGATCCCTAGGTTGTAGGGAAAAATTATATTCTGCTATATACATAGTCACTTTAAGTGGCTCGGGAAATAACAAGGGAACAATGCAACCTATTCATGTAATCAAACAATGTAACCTATTCATGTAATTATCATGTACTATGATACCATCGCATTGTATGTGGATTGTTCAGCAGGATTTGGGATAAAAAATAAAAAAAAGAGGTAGCATTCTGTAATCTGGATACAAACTCGTATGAGAATGCATTTTTGTTTTTGTGAATGACAACTCAAGGGGGGGAATGTAGTAGGAAAATGCATTGAGGGACAAGGTTCTGTGAACATGAAGCAAACTATATTATGTTGTGTTATTCCATGTTTAATTGTACAGGCTTACAGTATAGTGTTTTATGTTAAACATATGTTGTATTTATAGAGGGTTTATGGTAGGGGATGACTGGTCAGTAGTTGGTCACAGTCATAGGGTCAGCTCACAGGACTATTTCTGTGAGAGACCTCACACCCATATGTGGACTTTTAATATAAATAGGACAACAGTGGTGTTTCTGTTTTAACGATGTACAGAGGTGTATATAAGGCAAAGCATTCTAGAAGTCGAGAGGGAACGTCTATGCTGTGGTTTTCCCTCCATGCGGCATGAGTAAAGGAATTTGATTTATCACACTGGGTTCGTAATTCTTCAGAGAAATAGCAACTCTCGATATTATGTAAGAATTTCCCCTACACCATTTCATCACTAAATGCCCTCAACAGGTATTGCTGTCTCTCCAAGTTCAGGAATTTTAACAAATATAAAATCAGATATATATATTTATCTATATATTTAGACTGTTTTTCTGCTATTGAGCTGCATCAACTAATTTCAATAATTTCTACATCAAAGCCATCAACCTGTCTTTAAGACCCCATCCCAACTAGGCTCATTAAAGAAGTCGTACCCTTAATTGGCACTTCTTTACTGGATATGATCGATCTTTCTTTACTGTCAGGATATGTACCACAGTCCTTTAAAGTAGCTGTAATTAAACCCCTTATTAAAAAAGCCCACTCTTGACCTAGGGGTTTTAGCAAACTACAGACCCATTTCTCACCTTCCCTTCCTCTCCAAAATTCTGGAGAAAGTAGTTGCCAAACAGTTGTGTGACATTCTACATAGCAACAATTTATTTGAGGATTTTCAGTCAGGATTTAGAGTTCATCACAGCACAGAGAAATGGTAAATGGTAAATGGACGTGTACTTGTATAGCACCTTTCTAGTCTTCCGACCACTCAAAGCGCTTTTACACTACGTGCCACATTCACCCTTTCACACACATACACTCAGTGATGGCAAAGTCCATCTAACAGAAACTAACTCATTTATACACATTCACACACCAGTGCTGTGCATCGGGAGCAATTTGGGGTTCAGTATCTTGCGACACGTGGCAGGAGGAGCCGGAGATCGAACCAACAACCCTCCGATTGGGGGACGACCTGCTCTGCCTCTGGGCCACAGCGTTAACGTTAATAATGACCTTTTGATTGCTCCCGACAATGGACTTGTCTCTATACTTGTATTGTTAGATCTTAGTGCTGCATTTGACACTGCTGGCCATCATATCCTATTACAGAGATTTGAGATCTAATTGGCATTAAAGGAACCGCACTAAGCTGGTTTAAATCCTATTTATTAGATCGTTCTCAGTTTGTACATGTTATCGATGAATTCTCCACAAACACTAAAGTTAGTCATCGAGTTCCACAAGGTTCCGTGCTTAGACCAATTCTATTCACTTTATATATGCTTCCCTTAGGCAAGATTAATAGAAATCACTCCATTAACTTTCACTGTTATGCAGATGATACCCAATTGGATAGACTTGAGAATTTCTTTGGCATCTCAGGACAAGTTCTAGAGTGGTTAAGATCAT
>JAGRRF010007494.1:606758-618205 GCA_019097615.1 Morone chrysops
TTGAAATTGAATTATGTGTTACCTTGGTTGGATAAGTGAGGTTAGAAGTTTTAAAGTCATACACAGAGAGGCTTTGTAATGCCAACATGTATACTGAAATTGCACAGTTTTTGAACATGCAACATACAAATGAATGAAAACAGTGTGTACTACAATGGCCTCGAAACTCGAAACGTAGGTTCAAGCACTTTCAAACCATGATCATAAGTAATCAAACTTAAATTGATTTCAGATTCTTGTTGAATCACATCATATAAGGACAACACATCAAATGGAGACATGCTTCCCCTATGGAAGGATGGCAGCTGAAATGTAATCAGTAATGATAAATCAAGCTCATAATCCTTACTAAAGCTACAACAATTAGTTGATTCATTGATTAGTTGTTTTTTTAAATGTCCAAATTCTCAGATCTCAGTTTCTCCATAGTGCATATTTTCTGCAGACTAATCAATAATTAAAAATAATCATTGCAGCCCTAATTCTTACTGTCAAATCACTGTCTTGGAAAACACTAATGGACTCCCTAGAATATGTTTTATGTTTTCTTGACAGAACATAAATTCATATTGCCATACAGACTCATATCAGCCTAAATGTGAAAAATGATGTGCTTTTTTCTCGCTTATACTCAAATATATACACAGAGTGCAGTAGTGGAGGAGGTGGAATGAATATATATTAAATACAGCATTGGAATTAGACTGTGTGTTACATTAGTGTTTTTCACAACTTGTGATGTGTGAAGTTGGTCTGTTCACTGACCAGATGAAATGAAATCCATTTCTTAACTGTCAATGAAAGCATTAATCTCTCAGCGTCTATGTGTGTGTGTGTGTGTATGTGTGTGTGTGTGTGTGTGTGTGTGTGTGTGTGTGGTGTGTGTGTACACAGCACACTGTAGTTTCATGTCTTGCCATAGCACAGTGTGTGTGAATATATATTATATATACAGTGCATTCATTGCTGTGTGCGTGTGTGTGTGCAGAGCAGAACAGATGGTACTATGTGGATCACCATTTGCAATAATCGTCTATATTTCACTAACTCATAATTATCCTGATTGAAGATGCATGCTGCCTGAATGAGTGTGACATGTGACACATGTCATTCAGTCTGTGGTTATTATCATGGTGAATGCGCTCTGTGCTCACATCCCATTTCCACTCTTCTCTGTATATGATCACACACTTTTCAATCATGCAAACGTATCTAATCTAATTGTATTTTAATGGTCAGAATACATGCATGCATGCTTGAATGTAACTAGTTGCTATGAGATGTCATGTATGGTTACCATACCAGGTACATTTGCTTAACTACTGTATTCAATTACTAAGTAAGTGTTATTAAAAATATAGGACACAATATTTTGTAAAATTATAATAAAGGCTCATTGTGCCTGATGATAATAATATTAACAATTGTGTAATACCATAATATCGTGACACTATTCTGAGACGGTTATCATGCAGTGAAAGTCTGTTTCCAGTGTTTACTCTCTCTACTCACTGTAAATGTTGTAAATGAAAGCTAGATCATTGTAATTATATTATATGCACATTTACAACAGAGATTACACATCTGAACAGATGCATGCTTGGTATTAACCCGACAAGAGAAATAATTAGTGGATGGTATGGAGAGCTAAGTGGATAGACTGGGTCATGGGTTCCAGTCCCCTGAGTAAGACATGAACACTGCCAAGGTTAGAGTTTCCAGCTGTTACATCCAACTGTGCTTAGGAATGTGTGTGTGTTTGTGTGTGTCTGCATGTGTGCTAATGAGGCCTTGAGATGAGTGGCTCCATACACAGCTTTGTCTCAGCTCACAGCTTTTTCCCCTGTCCTCTCCCCATCCCTCCCTTTTCTTTATTCCCATTCTGGTTAGGCTTTTCTCTCTCTCTCTCTCTCTCTCTCTCTCTCTCTCTCTCTCTGTCTCTCTCTCTCTCTCTGTCGTCTCTCTCTGTCTCTCTCTCTCTCTCTCTCTCTCTCTCTCAAATCAGCGTACTGCAGCACAGCACTGGAGGAAACTGTAGAAAGTGATTTATTACAGTCACTCACTCACACACACTCTTACACACACACACACACAGTGATTTATTGCTGTGCAGGTAGACAGTAGTTCAAGGGTAAGAGATTAGTCTAACACACACTGAACACCAAATTATTATTACACATTTAGATAGAGAACACGGTCTCACACACACTCAACCACACCACTTTTTCACTGCATAAAATAGGTACATTAAATATATTCATCCAGCAAAGTGAGTTCTAAGACATTTAGAAGCAGAAAGTAACAGGCAGAGAATTCAAATTGGAACAATAAACCTGTTAAAAGTTTTTGTTATATTTTATTATATATTCTTTTTGTGAATATATTTTTCTTTAAAAAATAAATAAAAACAACATCCACATATTCACAATATTTCCCATGTCCCTTTATACTTAGGTTAGGTTGAAAAAGTACTGTGGGTGATACTGACACTAATAGTGAGAAGATAAGACCAATTACATCAAGAATTAAACACATACATCACTTGGTAAAAACATTTATTCTGTGTATTTCCTTTTTATGGAATGTGCAAATAATAAAATAATGATGACATTAACATATTAAGTACAGACATAGTACATACAAATACTCAGAAAATGAACATCCCATTTGTAAGTGGATTTCTTAGGGTCCTTTTGGTGGCAGTTTGGTCCTAACCAGCCACTTTGTTCATGTTTGCCTCTGGCTGAGTATGATTTATTATCAGCTGCCAGGGGCTTTTAATTTGAAAATATCTCTACCAGCCCTAGAAAACCCACATTGGTCAAACTGCCCAGACATATGCAGAGTGGCTGAGAAAGGCTGCGAGTCAGATAGCATGACCACATACACACTGTTCCCCTGAGCTACATAATCCATCAGCTCTACAGAGATGCATTCACAATTATGGACACTCAGAGCAAACGACTGACAGACACACAGAGCCTTTTATAAGGCGCTTCTATTGTTTTCATTTGTTCCATCTAATTCTACTTGTGTCAGGATCGATTGCACAGGCTGAATGTGATGCACCCTGGGGTCATGTAGGCAGTTACTACTGCACCATGAGCCTTTCTGTGACACACACACAGACACACAAGCAAGTGAATAGATGCAATGCACAATGCAAAAACATGTGCACATCTTTCTCACTTATAGGTAAAAAAAGTCCTCCTCCCCTCAGTCTTGAGGGCTGAATAAGAGCTGAGATGACTTGGAGCTACAATTGAAATCATACTCTTGGGTATGCTGCAGCCTTGCACTCTTGTGTGTGTAATTTGTGTGTGTGTTTGTCAGACAAAGAGAATACTCCTCATCCAGACAAATGGGTCAGCAGTTAAAATGCCAACACTGACCCTGGTGTCACTTCACATGGAAGTCTACTGCGCGACGTGTGTGTGTGTACCATTCACTGCTCCAGCTCTGAGCGGTGTGTGTTAAAGTAAAGGATTAAGACCAAAAGATGTATATGTAGAAGACAAAAGGATTTGACTGGACAGATAATTTCAGTGTATTAGCATTTTAATAGACTGATAAGGCTTTGCTGTGTCCCCTCTCTCTTTCCTTATCTTTCTCTTTACCTTCTGTTTAGGAGACATGTCACTTCAAACACAGTGATATCTCTTTCTCTTTGGACTGTTCTATGCCTCTTTTCTTTCTTTTGTGGAGGTATGTAATATCAAATATATCAAGACAGAGATTTCTGCATTGCTGCCTCACTCTTTTGCTGAGACGTCGCTCCAAACAAAAGCTCATATTCTCTTTCACTTTCTCTCGTTTGTCAAATTTCTTTCCCCTCCGTATCTTACTCTTTTTTCTGCTCTCAGAAGAAATGTTGGCCTCTAACAAAGCAAAGACTCTCTCATCCAGCTAGCTTAACTGGTGTTTGTCTTTTGTGCTTTGTGCACGAGTTGTGCGTATATGAAGCATAACACTTTTAAAATTACCTCTAGCCTGTCTACTTTTAAGCTCCTCTTTTTCTTCTCCCTCCCTCTAACCCTTTTCTGTTTTATACGAATGACAGTAAAGAAAGTTAATGTTGCCAAAGGAAACTTTTATCAACTAGGAATCGGCCAGAATAGATCAGATCCGATATTCAGATTTTTCCAATTATCTGTATTATCGTTCTATTTATTTTTATCTCGTTGCATTGTCTTACATTAAATACAAGTCTGCTCATAAGTAGCAGTCTATCTTCTTAACTATTTCTTACCAAATATGACAATAAATACAAACAAATAAATAAGTCTAATGGACTACTCCAGATTCCACAGAGCTACTTGAGGAGAGAGAAGAAAAGAGAAAATGAACTAGACGCGATTGTCAGGGGACATCTCTATTCTTACTCAGACTAATTGGCAGATTAAAATCTGATCCTAATCTGTAGTTAAAACTTCTCTCTCCTGTTCTCCTCTTCCCTCACTTTTTCTCACATCCATCATCTCTCCTCATCTCCGTCTGACTCGCCTTCCATCTGCTCTCCTCCCTTTCCTGTGCGCAGCACTCAGAGGCTTGCAGCTGTATAGACGTGTTCATTCAGCTCCCAATTTAGACAAGGAAAAACAGTGATGACGGACGGAAAAAAAGACACATTTATTACTTGGAGTCGTTTTTCCCTTCATAGACCAACAGTGAGTGAGACTATAACTCATTTTTATCTGTTTTCCCCACACATGAGACTCAATTTTTTTTGTCATAAAACACAGTTCCTTACTACAGGTTTATTACATTAAATTACCTGACTACTTTCAAATACTCTTGATAATTGAGTCTGGCTTTTGACAAAACCACAGCAGGCGGTCAAACAGGTGAAAACACTGCAACGGCATCAAATGGTCCTGACACAGCTTCAAGACTCTTCCACTTATGAGCAACTTGGCTTACACAGCTGACCGAGATAAAAAGCTGACATAATCTTTGTGTAAACACTGCTATAAAGCTGTCAAAAACCATGGCATTCTCATTCTGTGACAGAGCCTGGTGTTGTTGTGGCACTCGAGTGTTAAATCTTCTTTAGATATTAAATGTAGCATTACAATTGACATATCTGGCTATCATAACAACACTGTCTTTCATACCCTGTAATTTAAAGCTCCATTAAGCAATGTTGCTGATGTTGACACTGAGTAAAATTATTCATCAAACAATCCAGTGTGCAGCTCTCTCTTGAACTCATTGTTTGGTTTGTTCACCATTAAATGATACAAGTTAATAAGTGATGAGGAATTTCAGATATCTGCCAAACAAAAGAGAAAGACATTGTACTCCTATGTAATGCCTGTACACCAATCAGCTATAACATCGTGAGCACTGACTGGTGAAGTGAATACAACTGATTATCTGATTATCATGGCTCCTGTCAGTGGGTGGGATACATCAGGCAGCAAGTGAACATTTTGTCCTCAAAGTTAATGTGTTAGAAGCAGAAAAAATGGGCAGCATGAGGATTTGAGAGACTTTGACAAGGGCCACATTGTGATGGCTAGACGACTGGGTCAGAGCATCTCCAAAACTACAGCTCTTGTGGGGTGTTCCTGGTCTGCAGAGGTCGGTATCTCTTAAAAGTGCTCCAAGGAAGGAAAAGCAGTGAACTGGAGACAGGGACATGGGTGGCCAAGGCTCATTGATGCACGTGGAGAGGGAGGACTCCTCCCTGGTGGTCATAATGTTATGGCTGATGGTTTATGTTTCTGCATGGGACTGTCCCAAATTGACAATTCAACCCTCTATTTCTGGCTTCTGTTCCAGCCTTTAATCACTGTTTTGCCTCTGTCACCTCTCTCTAAGCTCTGGTCATCCCTTCGATCCTATTTCTAATAAACCGTCTCTCTTTCTGTCTTCCTTATTCTCCTCCTTCTTCACATGCATATGGTCTCTGGCCCACCCACCCACACACACACCCCCACACACACCCACACACCCACACACAAAAAGCCGGGCAAGGACACACTGGCAACTTCCCACTTGGAAGTACAAGCATAAACACTGATTGTTCACTAAAGACACACACACCTATATAGAAAGAAAGAGGTATAGTCTTGCAAGGGATGTTGACTTCCTGTGTTGGCAGTATCTAAGAAGCAGATAAAACAAGGGTTATGAGAGGAGGGGAGAAGAAAAAATAGGTAAATATTCCATAGGAAATAAATAGTGTTGACATCAGACAGGCTGCATAAATACAGTAATTTGTCTCCAGTGACAGGAAATATTTTTAGAGCCACTTTTCTTCTTGCTGGTCACATTGCTTTAGTATCATTCGTATGAATTCTAATGCATCTCGGGCATAATAATGAGACACAAAAGAGAAAAGGTTTAGCTTCAGGATTTGATTGAATACTATCCAGGTTACTGTTGAAAAAGTATCAACATGTCAGCACTTGATTAGCAAACATGTCATTGTGGCGCCAAGTGATTGAGCACTTGAAAAGTAAGATACCAGTAAATGTGGATAGTTGTGAAATGTATATACCAAGCAAAAACCTGCCAGTTACACCATTTAAAGGAAAACATAGTATTCCTGAGTCTTCTGCAATCTGCTCTGTTTTAGTATCTCTGCTTTCTTATATTTGCTCATGAGTAAACAGCCAGAAACAAACAGGTGAAAACAGAAACAACAGATAGATTTATGTGTGAACTATATTGTGTGTGGTGGCCTGTTCATGGCATCAATTAAAGATAAAACTGTCACAAGAACATTTGTTCCATTCTGAGTGTGACATTGAAGAACAGTGCAATTCTTCATTAAGCTGAAAAAATATTAAAGCTGCAGTTCATAACTTTTATAAAAATAACAGACAACACCAGACAATCTGTGAAAAAATCAGGTTCCTCTGGCTCCCCCTAGTGCTCCTAATGGCATACTATCTCGTATTACTGTCATGATATAGTTATGGTTTCAACAAATATGACTAAAAGTTACATATTGCAGCTTTAAACCTTCCTAAACACATGACCATGTCACACAGGCCTGTCACGCTATAGGAAAAAAAGAAAAGCTCTGAGTATCAAGGAACATGTCAAACTTGATTATTTAGTATCTATATCACCGTGTTACTATATCTACAATGATCATCTTATACCTCTCAGCAGCACAGCACAGCAGCAGTTTTCTACAACCTGTTTTGGGATAAATTCTAACAACCCAGTGATATATCCCCCTATCTAACCCAATTCGACAGTTAAACATACACCACTTTGTTCTTAATGTTTACTGGCAATGTTGCTTACACACCCTTTAGATGTTTACTATGCAGAATGTACCACACGCAGCTTTTGTTTATGCAGCAATATGCTGACACACATACCAAAAACTCAACCTTATTATGCACATACACAAATGTACTGACTGTGTTCACAAATGGTAAACACACATGCAAAAATGTGCACACATGCAGACACACACAACCACAGAGTGTACCTGAGTGGGACCTTGCTGTGATTTAGGTCACTAATCTGTTTCCACAGCAATGACCTGCCTTCATATTAGAGCACTGGGCGTCCATTCATTGCAAAAACCACGAGTACATCTCTGCATCTCTGGATGGGGCTGGGTTTACACTTTCTCTCTGTCGCACGCTTTCCTTGTTTCTCGTTTGCTCTCTTCTAACAATCCTCTCTCTCTCCACTTGTTTTTTTCCCCTAGCAGTCTGTCTGCTTATCTGCTATAAGTTCATTTGATCGTGGGGATTTGTGTGTGTGTGTGTGTGTGTGTGTGTGTGTGTGTGTGTGTGTGTGTGTGTGTGTGTATTTAACAGAAGCCAAGCTGTTTACAAGAACGTGGAATGATGTTGTGGAGTATCTTGTAACACACAGACACTCCAGTTGTATACACCTACATTATTTGATATAATGGTAAGGCGAGAGTCACACAGACAACTGAGTGATGCAAAAGAACTGACCAGCTGTGTCTTTGTGTGTGGAGCATGCATGTTCTCCTTGTGCTCATATGACTTCCTCTCACACAGGTTTGCTAAATTTAAAACCCCTTAAAGGATCAATGTGTAGGATCTAATGGCATCTAGCAGTGAAGTTGCAAATTGCCAGCATCTGAATAAAACTCAGCCTTCAACATATGTAGGAGAAACTATGGTGGCTGCAAAACTCACATGAAATACCCCGTATCTAAAGCCAGTGTTTGTTTGTCCACTTTGGTCTATTATAGAAACATGAGGGATGAACCGAAAAGAAAAACAATTCTTATATTCAAGTGATTATACACTAATGAAATTTAATACTGAATATTATATTCAATTTCTGCCAATCGATCCTCATAAAAGTTAGACAGTGGACCTTGGACTGCCTTTAAATGAGCATAGTGGATCTTATACTGTTGACCTGTGTAACAGGTGTTTCCTTAGAACAGCCAGCTTGTTCAGTCTGCCTATTCTGTATAAATAAAGCTAACATTTAGAACCATTCAACAAAATCACTACTGCAGACCTTGAAAGGTTAATCGCTTCTTATTCTGGGCCATTTGGTCCTCCAGTTTTCTCAGCCTGTGACCTAAATGCATAATTTATTGTCTTACACTTGGACCCTGGCTGATTAAAAGATTGTTGGCATGTGGGGAAGAAACAGACATACTGTTGAGTTGCAGTTTATATTTAAAAAAACAATACAAAACAATGATTCAACTCATGCATCATTCAATACTACACAATACATGCACACACACAGAAATAAACACACAAATACAAGAGTAATCAAAAGCACACACACAGACATCCACCTGATGGATGTTAACACTAAATTAGATTCATTTAGTCAGCATAAGCCAGTAAAACAATGGCGCATCAAACAGTAATTCCAATCACATTTTGTCTTCTGTAACAAACGTAAGTAATGTAATAATGAGTAATGAGCGAAAAGTACTGACTCATATCTAGGAATTCAAACCTGAAAGCCCCAGCCCCTTTGTATGCAAGAGGTGGACAATAAAACGGGAACTCCTGACACTATAATGCAAGTATTTAACAATATCATATAACATGAGTAAGAGGAAGCTCAAGCCTTTAAAATGGTCACACAGCTGAATAAACTGACAACCAAAATGGAACAGGGGATTGCATAAGTTTATGTATGCTACTGTATTTTTGTGTCCACTCCCTCCTGTCTATGTGTAGCTCCTGTGTGCGTCAGCAAGGAACTGAGTACTACAAATATATTTTAAAAGAATGGTTATACACTCCACTTTCAGATCCCCTCCAGACATGTATTAATACAACAATACAACCAGTCTGCTTGGAACAAAATTGTGTGTCTGATTTTTTTTTTCCACAAAAAAAGTATAATTTCCACATTCAAATCTTTAAAAAGTAATCTAATCCTTTTACCTATTTTAAAATTCCAAAACCATGAATATACTAATTAGGTTGATTTTAATGTTTTCCTGCTGAACACAAGATGTCGTCTACTTCACTGTAAAGTCCATTCTCAGTGTATGTGGACTGGTGGTACATCACACTTGTACTTGATTGTTTGCGATTTTCAGTGAGCACAGAGAAACTTTACGCTTTCCACAAACACTGGTTTCTGACTGGAAAGGGACTTTACTGAAAGACAATATTTAATTAATCCGTTGATCAGACTAATGGATCCTTTCACCGCAAACAAATGAGAGCTGTCGTGCTGTGATGGTTTCACATATTCTCACAGTACTTTTACTGAGGTGCCCTCAAAGTGCTCAAAGGTTGAAAAATCATAAATCATTTAAAATACCCCTCTCAAAAACTAAATGTTTCTTTAACTGAAATCTTGAGATACGATGAAACAAGTTACAAGTTAAAGGGTCTGCACCTTTTCTCTGCAACTTCATCATGCTTTAAAATAAATTGGAGAAAAGGTTGCATGTGCTCATAAGATGACACTACACATATATAATATTAATTTAAAAACAGATACACTGTGTTTAAAACCAAATGAATCAGTGTAATTGAGAAAAAAGGGTCAAAGAGGGGGATCCACAGATTTTTCAGTAGACCTTATTGCTTAGCCCTGATTGAGGCATCATGCACACAGACACACAAACCCAAACTTAGGCATAAAGGGTAGAATTTTTAAACTCTTGAAATTTAACTAGAATACAGTGGAGCACAACTCCCTCAGACAACCTAAGATGTAAAAAAAACCTAAGAAATTAGCTAAACTCTGAATTCAGTCCTTATGAATGCCAAGTTGTAACTCTGTGGGGCAATTAGCCTGAAGGCAGTGAGCCAGCTTCTGTGTGAGAAATGGGGGATTTATTGCTTTAAGTGCAGAAACAAACAGTTAAGAGCACACCTAAGGCAGCTACAGCAATTTCACGAGCCCCAGTGCAATGGAAACACACCAGTTGGACTAATTTGTAGTGTTTTTTTAATTTATTTTTTTTAATTGTGGGCAGATGAGCCAACTATCTCTACTGGGAATATTAAAAAGCCTCTGTCTAAAGGCAACACTAAGAAAAGGTAAAAACATTGCAACAAGTCACAATTATTATGCCCTCTGAGGAAGAATGTCACAAAAAATATGATGATGATGATCACTTTTTAACCAAACAGTTAATAACAAATTAAAGAGTTTCACAACAGAAGCATATACACAAGCTGTGAGTGTGAGTGACCTTTACAAAACTACTGTACTTTTACAGTCCTGGTTTCTTAGTATGGTTTTCAGTTGGGATAATCAACCACCTTTGATATCCTGATATGGATCCAGTAGATGATAAACAGAATAAAGGAAATCCTGCCTCATCAGGATTTATTATGTTTCCTTGGCTATGCAATCTAACAGTCTGTACTTGTTATTGCATTTGGTTATTTTCAAGGTGTCTTGTCAACCACTTGCTACTTGCCACAATAAAACCATTAATCCTGGATATCATTGTATCCAGAATGAGTCTAAAGCCCACTCTAGTGTTTCCCTGAGCAAACAGAGGAATACAGAGTGTCACTGAATGCAAAGGAATTAGCCAGGCTACTTGAATGAACACACACACACGCACACACACGCACACACACACACACACACGACAGAGACTGAGAAGAATGAGTCTACTGTGCAGAGACGCAGGCCCAAACTAGAAGGTCATATGTGTGCCATGTGCACACACCTGTATGTGTGTGTGAGTGTGTGGAAGGTGGTAAAGAGAGAGGGGAAAGTCATAGAGCGCTATTAGCCCAATGCCTGTTGTAGTTAGCGCTCCTTTGTCTGTCTTTATCCACTAGAGAAAATGTAATTATATCCTGAGACTATAGTTAAGTCATATCCCCTCTTCTGCACCACATATTCAAATGAAATGCAAAAATTAAATAAACCTGTCTGTGAGTGTAATTAAAAAGGGGGGAGGCTGAGAAAAGTGGCTAGCTGAGTGTGTGTCTCTCTCTCTCTCTCTCTCTGTGTGTGTGTGTGTGTGTGTGTGTGTGTGTGTGTGT
>JAGRRF010007494.1:649200-668246 GCA_019097615.1 Morone chrysops
CAATTCAAATTCAATTCTCTCAATTAAAATTCAGTTCTCTAAATTCAATTTTAATCCACAAGATTCACTTTTAAGGTCACAGACAGGTCAATCCTTAAGGAAGAAGCAATCGAGTGCAGAGTAAGCCTGCATTCTGCAACAGCCAGCAGAGGGCAAGGAGATGAAGGATTTTAGTCATGGGACGTAAGTTATCTGAGAAGCAAGCTGAGCTAACATTAGCAGCAGCTCGGCTCACGCCCCTCCGGGACATCCTTTGTCTGTCCAAGTGATTTTTAAGGTGGAACTGCTTTATTATTATTTTAATCAACAGGTCCATTTGTTTAAGAGAGGAGGAGATCACTGTGGATAATTGGGCTCCTGGTAGAAACCTCCTGAACAATGACCACTGAAGGAATCCCTACTGCTGCAATGATGGCAATGGTGGTGAAGACAATAACTCCCATAATTCACAACGCCATCAAAGTTTTGTTACTGTAACATGCTGTTCGTTTAAAGGGGGAATTGAATTGAGTTGGTATGGGTGTCAGTGGCCTGTACTGCAGTTTTAGAAGGGTAAATGTGTAAAGGTTGGTTAATCTTTAAATGAATCTAAATGAGGCCGCTAATAAACATACGCAGCTGTCCCTCCTATACAATAAACACTTCACTTTTCAATTCCCTCTGCAGTGTATTTCATTATCTCTATTAGCACAGGCACAATTGATGTGCCACCATAGTACTGTTATTGCTGACGAATCACACTGCTCCAAGTGACAGAATTCCTTCATGATGAGGGATTGTATCTTAGTGGTCACCAGGGGTGTACCTACTTGTAAGGCCATATCAGCACTAAAAAAAAATCGTCTTAGACTGTTTTTGATTCTCCTGTTAATCCTTGTGTATCTTCAATGATGTACATGTTAAATTTAAAAACAGTACAGTGAGGACTATTACAGCAAAAAGCATCAAAGGAAATGTGTGAAAGTAGTGTCAGTAAGGAGGAAGCAGTGAAAGAGGTAAAGGAGGTCACAGCGACACTCTCCTAATGATGTAAAGAGTAGAAAGGACAAAGAGAGAGAAGGAAGAAGTGAATGAGGGATTGAGAGAGAGAGAGAAAGGGGCAGATAAAGATCGAGAGAGAAGGGGAGAGAGAGGAAGAGGGAGGGGGCGAGTAGTAATGTCCTGATGATGTAGTGGCTGTCAGAGCATTTGCTTCAGAGGCCAAATGATCCTGTAAGAACAGCACAGCTATTGATCCAGCTATTACACGGCATCACATACTAATGATTGTGTGTGCGTGTGTGTGTATATGAGAGAGAGAGAGAGTGAGAGAAAGATGGAATAACAATTTTTAACAAAAACTGGTAGATAGTGTGTTGTGGATGGAGGAAGAGGAAAGAAGAGGTTGAAAGAGTAAATGTGTATGTAGGTGTGCAGGCTTATGAATACGTGCGTGCGGGTGTGTGTGTAATTCTGACATGACACTTCATCAATACTCCCATTACAGTGTGACAGATATGAAACCTAATCTGAACCTGATCTGCTTGATATCAGATCTCAGTTCTCACCTTGAATACTTTCAATAGCTCCTGACCCGTATAAACACTCAAATACACACACACATGCAAACAGCCAGCAGACAATCTTCTCACTTGTCAGAAAACACCAAGCTGTAATGCATATTCACAGGAAGAAAGCATCATACCTCTTTACATACACCATGCTTCTGATCTCTCACTCGGTGACCTTATTATGTTATCACAACAAGGCAAAATCTTTGAACAAAATACCCACGTTGAACAAAAAAGAAAAAAGAAAATATGTATTTTAACTAACAAATTAATTAAACACACTGAAATGTCTTTTTAGACAGTTTACAAATGAAATGGTCGTCTGGTGGTTTCAGCACTCATAATTCACCAAGCAGTACTTTATGCCACTAATTCTTCAGTTATTTCTGAAATCCACCAACAGAAAGTCTAAATTACCTCTAAACCATTGAAATGTATCAAAATAAAATGCTGATAGCTATGATTAATTTAGAATATCTGAACCTGAATCTGAATGATTCCGTAATGGTCTGCTTAATAATCCTGAATATGATGATGGTAAATGTTTTAATATTGAGGACTTCATTGTGTGTGCAGCTGATTTTTTTCATTATCAGTTAATCTTCCTATTACTTTTTTGATTAATCAGTAAATTGCTTTGTCTGTAAAAAGTCTATGAAATGTATAAAATGTTGTAAAATATTCATCACAATTTCCCAGATGCCCTCAAACTGCTTATCTCCCACCAACAGTCCAAAACAGACATATTCATTTCACTACTCAAGAATAGGTGCTTGAGAAATTACTTTAAAGTCCCCCGCCAGTCAAAATGCAGTGTTTCTTCTTGCTCCTTCATGTGATGTTTGATCTTCACTGTGCAGAATGATGTATGTGTAGAGTCTGACACTAAGGATAGAAGTCTTATTCTATTTTTATCATATCTTGTATTTATTCAATGTGTATTTGCTTATGTATTGTGTTGTGTTCTATCTGGAGCTACCATGGCGATTACTTTTCCACAGTGTGGGATCAATAAAGTATATCTTATCTTATCTTTTCACATTCATCTGCTGAAAGTAGAATGTTTCTCTGTGCTCACTCAAAATCTGATTTTAAGGGGAGGGGCCTACCAGCATGATTTGTGACATTACAAATAGTTGAGATGTCAAGTGTGCAACTTGTTGAGTGTGATGCATAAACTTGTGCACATACACTGAGAATGGACTTTACAGTGAAGTAGGAGACATCTTGTGTCCAGCAGGAAAACTTTACAAATGAACAACATTTGCATATTCAGAGATTCTGGAATTTTTCATGAGGTAGATGCTTTTTTAAGGATTTTAATGTGGAAACTGTATATCAGACACACATTATTGTTCCAAGCAGACTATTCGTATGTCTTAATTAATACACTGAATCTCAAACACTAGTACTGTGGTAAATTAAACGTATAATAATTTTAAAATACTACAAGATTCAGAATGAAAATACTTGACTGTATTGTAATGTCTATAATGATGCTACTTGGAGAGCCTGATATTCTGTGAGGTAGTACGTGGTGTAAACAGCTTGAGAAACGCTGTCTTAACACTTCTTCTGATAATCAAAATAGCTGATTAATCCTCTGTGGATGGACTAATCAATTAATCAACTCATCCATCCCAGCTCTAGTTTAATCCATGCTTAGACAGAGAGAGCTTTGAGTTCCACTATAAAAATACCACGTGATGTGCTCCATGTCATATGTAGTATATATATGTATATGAGTGTGTGTCGTATTTCAAACCAGACTCTTCTCTGGACAGGGCGCTCAGTCAAGTTCTGGATTTCACTCTGAAGTTTCATTTCTAGTGTGGAGAGAATGTCCCATCAGTGTCTATATCAACACCATACTTTAATGTGAGAGAACAGAGTGGGCATGGGATGCCTCTTAGGACTTTTAATTGAAATCCTGACATGTTCTATTATTGCTGAAAGGCACGGCAATAATAAAATTCCAAACATTTGGACTTAAGCATGCTCTCTGCATACAAGGTATAAAGTGAAGTAGCTTGGGCAAAACACAAAGAAAAACAGCTAAACTGAGTTACTGTATGAGGATTCTGCAGAGCTCCAGTGAAAGCCTCGCCTGTCACCACAAGTAAAAAGGCCATCATCTATCAGGTCCCAAGACTCAGTGAAACCGAGAAACCCTGCTGTAGAATTTATTAGGCTAAAACTCTCTCTCTCTCTCTCTCTCTCTCTCTCTCTCTCTCTCTCTCTCTATCTGTCTACCTCACTCACTCCTTCTCCCTCTGCACTTCTGGTAATGGATTCTGCCTAAATGGGTTCTGAGAAACACAAGTGAAAAGAGGAAAAGAGAGGAGGTGAGGTAAGGGAAGGAGAATGGAAGACTTGTTGCTTCCATCCGTGTAGCATGGTAGATTAATGACTATTGGTATTGTGATAACTTCTACAATTTACAGCTTTGAATTGATTTTGTTTTTTTTCCATCAAAGTTTTTCAAGGGTGTAAAATACTGAAATCATTACAGGATACCAGTCTGTCTGTTTTTACTTTATTACATTGTTCATACAATATTTATTGCTATGATCAAAACTGTTGACTCAATCACTGATCAATTAGTGTACATTTACTGTATAGGCCTACTAACTGTATTTTAAAGGACCAGTGTGTAGGACTTATTGGCATCTAGCAGTGAAGTTGCAGAGTGCAACCATTTGAATATATCTAAGCCTTGCAAGTGTGAAGTAGAAACTACAATGAGAATCTACTCTGTAGGTGAACACTGCCCATTCTAAGGTAATGAAAACACAAAGATTTCTTTTTTCAGGCGATTATACAATAATGAAACCATACCTATTAATACTGTATTCAATTTCTGTCAATAGATCCTCCTAAATGTCATCCACTGGACCTTTAAAGGTTATATATGTGATTGTCAGGAAAACCATTGCTTATAGTGACACCAGTGGCTGTTAAGTGAACTGCAGTCATCATCCTGTTGCTTGCGCTCCGTACCCAGTCCTTAGGCACTAAAAGTGACACTATACACTAATGCTGGAAAACAAATCACAGTCATATTTAGAATAACGTTACTATCTGCAAAGATATATATTTTATTTTGGACCACTGACTCCATGCTACTAACTAGCTTGCTGTTTATAAATCACCCCATCAGCCAATAGCACAAAGCAACCAACACCAGACACAAACCGCGCAGTCAAGACAAAGCCAGCTGGACAACCCCAGCTTAGGCAACAGTTAGCTAGTTGGATACCCCTGCCTTGCATCACTCTTGGCTAGTAGAAAGCTATCGTTAGCTTTGTACCGTTACATCATTTATTGTTGGCTTAAATCAACACCTCACCCCTACATAGAAACACAGAAATTCAGGAAGGTCTTATTTTTTAAGTTACGTTACAAACGGTTCACTCATTGGCAAAAAATCATGACTAATATAAAATATTCAGAATCTTACACATGACATCTTTCACAGAAAAGAACAAAGATGAACAAAAATGATCTTAAAAAGATAAAAAGAAGAGAAGAAGGGTGGATGAAAAGTGATCAAATGAGGGGAGGAAGGAGAGAGAGAGAGGGATGCTGTATGGTTAATGATTTAATGTTAGCCACTTGATGGAATGAAGTGTCCTCTCCATGTAAGCGGCGCCAAAGTTAAAACTCTAGTCAGTTAGTCTGTTATTCATTGATTTCTCTGGTCAGCACTAGATTGCTATTGAATATGACTGGCACCAAGGCTGTGTGTGAGTATATGTGTGTGTGTGTGTGTGAGAGAGAGAGAGAGAGAGAGAGAGAGAGAGAGAGAGAGAGAGAGTAGTGTGTGTGTGTGTGAGAGAGAGAGAGAGAGAGAGAGAGAGAGAGAGAGAGAGAGAGAGAGAAGAGAGAGAGAGAGCGGGAGAGAGAGAGAGAGAGAGAGAGAGAGAGAGAGAGAGAGAGAGAGAGAGAGAGAGAGAGATGGAGAGAGAGAGAGAGAGAGAGAGAGAGAGAGAGAGAGAGAGAGAGAGAGAGAGAGAGAGATGTAGAGAGAGAGAGAGAGAGAGAGAGAGAGAGAGAGAGAGAGAGAGAGAGAGAGAGAGAGAGTATGCATCCTCAAGTACATTTGAGTTGCTGGTAGAAAATGTATTTTTTTCTGTATACACATGACCTCACTCACACTCACTCTCTCTCTCTAACACACACACACACACACACACACACACACACACACACACACACACACACACACACATCACTAACACACACACACACACACACACTGTAACTAACACACACACACACACACACACACTGTAGACTCAATCAACTAGTTCTTGGAAGAGTGTGAAAGATGAGACTGAAATACATCTGCAGTTAGTAACTGCAGTCTTTGTGTAACAAACACACTCTCTGCTACTCTCCATGCCTTCTTGCTGTGAGAGAAAAAGAGAGATGATACATTATTCATTTCTGAAGGCTGTTTCATACTAACCATACAGCACTAGCTGAGCAAAAAACATAACCAGTAATATGTGTGTATCAATACTGCAGTGTGGATGACATGTGCATGTATAATCTCCCTATACTTACATATGCACCTTGGTTATTGCAGTGATCTGTCTTCTCCAGTAGTTATATCTGTTGTCTCTTCCTCTAGCATGATGTGTGTGTCTAGTGTGCTTGTCCATAGTTAATGTGTGTGTATGTGCTGTACTAAATAATTATCTAATATATGAAGCTCCTCTGCAAAAGCATAAGTAAATATGTGATGAGCACATGAACACTGTGTTAGGGACAACTGATGTATAGTTTAATAAGCCTGCAATATAAATATTTTAAGGAATACATATTATTCTAAACACACACACACACACACACACACACACACACATCCATGTAAGAGAACAGAGTTAATCTACCCATAGTATAGTTGCAGTACTAAAAGGAATGATCTTTGCGAGTCAGAAAAACATAAATATAACAAAAATAATTTTGTTACTTGAGTTTGCAAAGATTGATATTGATGATTGCATTTGTTTGATCAAATGTACTTAATAATACTAATAATAGTACACATATAGTCAATAATTACAAAAATTGATCAATTAAATAGGTTGCACAATAAAAACAATGCATCTCTCCATGGTAAAGCACTGTTACCACACAGCAAAGGTCATGCACCTGGATCAAACAGGGCCAGATGTGCCTTTGATCAAACAAGCACTATTTGCAAACCAATCTACTATAGCCCACGGGCTAATGGCATTTCCTGTATATACTGCATGTAATAATACAACAAACAAAAATAAACTTCATTAATGTTGCTGCTTGTGTGTAACAGAGAGGATTTTGTACTAGTTTTTAATAATTATTAATATTTTCATTCACGTTTTATACTGTGCAAAGAGTAAGCAAAGAGTCTGACACTGGCCATTGTTATTTGGTTATGTGTGGATGAATTTGCATTACATGTTATGAAAAAGACAATAATAAGTATCCGAATGTCATTACTGTGCTTTTTTAAGTTACATATCCAGTCGACCGATGGGTTTTTTAACAGCCAACACTAACATTTAGAGATATATAATGCACATATAATACAATATTAAATAAAATAAAAAGTCATATAATTCCATTATTTCATGCACATTACAATCTAATATACATGGTTATCTTAGCCAGGAACCATTTTTACATAAGATTTACTGACATTCAAGAGTGACGTGTTAATATTTAGAAAAGACAAAGGTGACTGAGGGAATTTAGGCAAACGTTTACAGTAGGATACGTGAGTGTTATAGTGAAGGGCTCGACTATGCGGATTACCAAAAAATTCCAGATAATCTGCCGCCAAATAATCGGTCTTGAGTTGAGTACACAGTTGTCCATGACCTTTTACGTTAAGGTGACATCCTACATTGATGCACTTCCACGTTCAATGATACAGAATATCAAAGAAAGGGATAGAGAGCTCAATAGGAATTTTTCAGCCAACAAAATGTGTAACAAAGAAATAGGTCCTACCCATCAATAAGCATTTAAAATGACCAATTCCTTTGGTTTGGAACAACAGCAATAATAGCTTTTTACATTTTACAATTTTACATTAGTATTATTAGCCAAGTTGGTGAATGACGGATAGAGAATGAATTTCAGTTCAGATACAAAACCGAGTTAAGCTCATGGAGCCTGAACTGCCATTTTTAATGCAATAACCGACATAGGGACTATTTCATTGCCATTGTAGTTCAAATCATGCCACTTATAAAGCCTCACAGAGCACATTAGCTGTGGCCATTGTTCACCCCTTTTAAGAGATGTCATTATTTCTAAAGATCCTGCCAACCTGTGTCCAGTGACGACTTAATAATAACAGTACTTAGAAAAAAAAAGAGAATCACTTTAATATCCTGTCTCTTACAGTCCAGAGGTCACAATTCCCCACTTACAAATGGTAAAAGGAAGAAGTGAAATCAAAAGGAGCTAAACAAAGCCTGAGATGCTGAATAGGAGGAAAGATAGACAGAGGGAGAGTACCGATGAGGTTCAAACTACAGAGTGGACCACAGGTAGCCATAGAAACACAGTGAGAAATATTACAACTGACTTATTTTCTCAAAAATAATCCAACTATCTCCAGTTTTCATAAAGCTCCTTTTTTATGTTGTTTCACAGTGTGTGTGTGTGTGTGTGTGTGTGTTATTCAGCAGTAAAGTGTGAGCATTGTAGTGTAGAAATTAACAACAATACTGAAAGTATTGCAGAGTAGAGGAGAGATAATCTGTTCCAGTCTGGTACTGCTCTGTATGAATGGAATTCATTTTGTCACCTTCTGTTTTGGAAATTGATCACATCCCTGCACCTTTCCAATAAAGCAGCCGCTGAACTGAATTGAACCAAAGTGAATTCCACTAAAGGAGTGAAAGCAATCAGGGTATAAACAAATCCACCCATTATTGTCTGTTTAATGTCCCTGTCTGTCTCCATCTGTCTGCCTTCCTGCATGTTGCTCTGTCAATGGAGAGCTTTCAGATGACACATCCAACCCTTTGGCAACCATACTGGGAGGTCTGCAGTTAACGGTCCACAGTGGATGCCATTTTGTATTTGCTTAATAAATGGCGATTTACAATGTTATCAACTTATCTCAAAGTATGACTAAGTCATGCATGTGCCCTATAACTGCTTGTAGGTACACTCATGGCCACATGGTGTGGGCACCTTAACATTACACCTATATGTGATTGTTAAGCATCCCAATCCACAAATGCTGGTGTGTTATTGTGTGGTTGTGGTTTTTTACTGTTTTTTCTCTCTTGTACAATGTTTATATTATATTATATAATTTTTTCATACTGGTCTTATACTGTCTTTATACTGTTTTTTTTTTCTCTATTGCTGTAAGATTGGAATTTCCCCATTGTGGGACTATTAAAGGAATATCTTATTTTATCTTATCTTAACAACAGCAGTGACAGCCTCCATTGTCCTGATTCAGGCTTTCCCCAGAGTTTTGGAACCCAGTTGGAGGGATTTGCTTCATTCAGCTACAAAAGCATTAGTGAGGTCCAACACTGATATGTGGGGAGTATGTGGACAATAGAGCTGTGTATTTACACACTTTAAAGTTACAGGGACAGTGCACATTAATAGACATTTCTGTGAATGTTAGCATCCTGGCAAATTTGTACAGTTCAGGACTAAAAATATCACACTGATGATGTAGAGGTCTCAAAAACTCATGTATCAAATATGACAGACTTGGCGTTACAGGATTAAACAGAAAAAACAATACTGTACATGTAGCAGAGCACACTTCATAAAACACACAATCCACTTAAAAACAAAGATAATTAAAGCTGCCATGGCGTACCGTCAAAGTTGGCCAGGTTGAATCGAATGCTAAACTGTGATGCCATTTCCGGCATTTCAGGGCTTCTGTTTTAACTAACTCCTCCTACAGATTTTATCGGATTGACATCTAATTCGATCACTGCAATCTAGACACATTGGTGATCAAAAGTCAATCAAATATTTACTGTACGTCAAATGGCGTGTCTATGGCGTGGCGCTGAATTTCCAAGTTTCGCAGTGAAGAGTCTCGCTATGAGCGCATAAGTCTTTTTGCACGGTGTCTGAAATGCGTGACGACGTAGAGCAATCTCCCTCGGCTTCCAGCGATGAGTGCTTGGGCGTGGGTTGATGTGGTGTGGCGCGGCTGCGGTGGGCGACCACCGTGCAGGCCCCGATGTGGGGAGATGGCAATATGCTTGCAGCTTTAATTTCTGTTATAATTCTTGCCATCAAACTCTCTGAAGGTTTTCAAGACAGAAATTTAAGTACCATCTCATCTGCAGCCAACTGTGGTGCAATATTAAAAAAGTAGCACAACAAAATAATCAAGTAGACAGGGACTGAAACACAAAATGTGAGGCACATGGCTGTACACAACAACATTAGAAGAGAAGTCAACTACAAGTCAACCACAGGTCTAAGGTTTTAGCTGAGGTTGGGCTTTGTAGAACTTATTAGTTCATTTGTGTATTTTAACCAACACCATTTTAGATTCTGAGTCATTTTTTCATGATATACACTATTTGTTGCTGATTGACAAGGCACATGAAAGTCCTCCAACTCTTTTTCTGTAACTGTTTGTGTGCATGTGTGTGTGTTTGTAGCAGCTAAGGTTATAGTGTTAAGCAGCTTAGCGATGCCAAATGGATTAAGTGTTTTGTTGACACATAGTCAAGTAATCTGGTTAGCAAAGACGAGATACACCCCTCTTCCTCTCTATCTGCCGGTCTGCTTCCACCTCTCCTATTTACTCTTTCCTTTGTTTGTTTCTTTTTCCCCTTTTCCATCACAATGTGTATTTTTCACTCTCCCAGTTTATCCCCTCTACCTTGCTCTCTTCATACACCGTAACACACAAACTGCATAGAGCAGACATTTCGACTTAAAGGGCTTACTATGGCACAAAACAAGACATATGTCTGTCATTCCTTCCATGCACATATTAACAATATTCTGTCAAGTGTATCTGTTGTTTAGCTGGACATCATATATTAACTATCATGTACTTTAAGTGTAGCATGTCTTTGGCTTAGCTTTGCTCCACTGATTGATGTTTTGTCTTGAGAAGTACATGGAACACATATATTATTGTTTCCAAAAAAAGAGGAACACATTTTTTATGTATTCTGAATTTAATTCAATTCAGTTTTATTTGTATAGCGCCAATTCATAACAGAAGTTATCTCAGGACACTTTTCAAATAGAGCAGGTCTAGACCGAACCTCCTTCGACATTTACAGAGACCCAACAGTACCACCATGAGCAAGCACTTGGCAACGGGGGCAAGGAAAAACCTCGGACAGACACCCAACAGTACCACCATGAGCAAGCACTTGGCAACGGGGGCAAGGAAAAACTGCCTTTAACAGGCAGAAACCTCGGACAGACCCTTCCACTTGGCGACGGGGGCAAGGAAAAACTGTCTTTTAACAGGCAGAAACCTCGGACAGACCCTTCGGCTCTAGGTATTGACGACGGGGGCAAGGAAAAACTGCCTGTTAAAAGGCAGAAACCTAGGACAGACCCTTTGGCTCTCGGTGGCTGGTAGTCTGCCTCGATTTAGCTTCTAGTATAAACATACAAGCAAATTAAAAGGAAACCATCCCAAATACAATAAATGAAAGACTTTTAGCAGGCTACAAAAACATTTGAAAGCTGTGATATCTGCCAGAGGTGGTGTTTTGCACATTTTTGGTTGTTTTACCATATTTCTGCTGAAAATATTGTGCTTTATGTTCCATATCCTAGAAAGGCTGTGTTTATAACTTTTCAATTAAAAAAATCACCAAAACTAGTCATTTGTCAAGGGGTGGCCAAACGACTGCATACAACTATATTATAAACATTATAACAGTATTAAGTATTAAACATTACTTCAGTCTTAGAGAGATTTCCAGATGAAACCAACTATTTCACTACTACATTTCTAATACCTGGATCCAAAGTGGTCCAAAACAAACTACATTCCCACATAAGAGTGTAGGAAGGTTCCTATTTAATTTTTACATTTCCAAAAGAAATTATCCTTCACAAGCTTCCTTCTTTCGCATACTTGCCATATGCAGCCATGATTTCAGAGAATTTATCACATTTAGTGTCTAATGACATTTTCAAGGAAAGACACACCTGTATCAGTGTGTTTAGGATAAAAAATGTAAATGTATCGTCCTTTTTCTGTCCCTGTAGTTGAGATCACCAATATCAAGTAACCGGGCAACAGCAGCTGGGCACCCATGGGTCCAGACACCACAAAAGTGTTTACGTCTGCCAGTGTGTGCGTGCAGGTTTTTGTGTGTGTCCACTGGGGAGCCAGCCAGACGTCTCTGGTCTAATATTTCCTCTCAGGAGAACAAATAATGCAGAGAGGCTTCTCCCTTTCCCTGTTCTGCTTTTATTCTTTAGTCTTTCCCTGCCTCTCTTTTGAATTACTGTATCCATTCAAATGCTTTGTGTTTTTTTCTCCTCCTCTCTGATGTTTTCCTCTCTTCTCCTATACTTTCCCTCACTGTTATCCATTCTGTCTATCGCTTCCTCTTGCAACAAAGCCATTGATATAATCACAGGAGTTGGCTTAAGTTACTGTACACACACAAACACGTGCACACGCCCGAGCACACTCACTTTCTGCTGCGAAGCAGGTTCAGTATCAAGGGACGAAGCAACAAGAGGCTTCTCAGCAGAGGCGATGTGTCGTCTGCTGTTTACATCACAATAACTACACTATCAGCTCTATTCAGATCCATTCAGAGAGTGAAGAGTAGCACAAGAGAGGAAGTGAAGGGGTGGTGGCTGTTAAGTAGCATCTCCCCACATACGTCTAGCTCAAAAAAGCCTCTCGACACTACTTAATACCGCACTGATCACAGACAAGCAAAGCATGGAGGTCAGTTCCACATTTCGGAATGCAAATCTATGAGGTTCAGTCAGTAGTGCTGTTTTGGTGCTGACATTCAATGCATTCACACTATTTTTTGAGTGAAAAGGTTAAATTGCGTGAGGTAGGGCACCCCATGAACTAGAACTCAAAAACTACATCTGGATTTAATTGACAAATGTGTGCTTGAATTTCCCCTTGATGTGAAGAAATGTTAGGAATAGTCAAATTTCAGCTTTGCCTGAGATGCAATTTATCCGTATCACAAGACAAAACTGAGTCACCATGTTTGAAAGGATGTTGGAAAGGAGATAAGTCATAAGAAATTCCAGAAAGAATAAATTCCAGTCTCCAAAGCAGGCACAATCAGCTGACTGTAAGTAACCCTTCACCTCCGCTTTCCAGCACTGGCACAAAATACACACCGATTTTCTCCATGCAGCAGCACAGACAGTGAGTGGCTGTTCAGCTCTGCATCTCACATCTTGGATGAGAAAAGAAATAGACTGAACTGAAACAATTCAGAGATACTTATCTTTGTAGAGTTCTGTAGTTTCCCAAGACAAAAGAGAGAATAAAAAACAAAAAAACATTGACTATTGTCCAAATTGTTATTCTGAACACTGGCATAGGCCCAGAATTTCCCAATCAGTGCATCCCTGTAAATAATATTATGAAGTGTATGGTCTAGACTTGCTCTATATGAAAAGAGTCTTGAGATGACCTTTGTTATGATTTGGTGCATACTGTACCAGTCACTCAGAATTGGTGCCCTGAGCAGCTGCCAGTCATATCCATTGATTCCGTTCAGATAAGCAAGGGCCTGCCATGCACCTGCTGGAAATTCTAGGCAGTTCCGAAGCCATCCTGAGAACAAGACATTCAGATTGACCAACTATAGCCCAGGAACTTGTCATGAAAGGTTCCTGGGTTTGTGGATATCTTTTTGCAGTGGAAAGGAACTATGATCTATTCTGACTGAAAGTAGATGTGACAGGGTCAACAGGTAGCCTCCAGCTACACAGTGTTAAACATTGACTTTAGTGTTTTGTGGTAGTTGTACCTTTCATGACATTCATGATGATGATGAGTTTTGTGTATGTCAACACAAATTGACATACACAAAAAAAAGGATTTCTTTGTGAAACTACAAGGAAAACACTACTTATGTCCGGTAATGGACCAACAGTGTCCGACCACACGAGGCACATGATGCAAGGTGCATACCAGTATGAGCTTCAAAGCAAGCCCTTAAAAACAAAACATGTCACACAACTGTCTCTCTCTCTACTGTTTGAAGCTGTCTTGCTCTTATCAGGGTTAATCGCCATCCCATGACCCAGCCACCACTCTCATGGGACACAAAAACAATATTACCACTGATAAGACTAGTCTAAACCCACAAGTGACCATACTTGAACCACTTCATCTTCACACTTACACACACACTAACAAATTAGAGCTAGCACACACATACACACAGACACAGACACAGACACAGACACACACACCTGCGTTTTAAAGCAGCAATTAGCCTTTGAAAACTTGACGACTACTCACTTTTAGAGATGGGAAGTGTATCCTCCAGAGCACTGACATCAACAGCATAATGCCATTTAATAAAAACATTATCAAACTTAATATAGGAGATACTATGACTCAGCACTTTATCTCACTGTTAATTACAACATCTCTTAATGAAAACCACTGTGTGTGTGTGTGTGTGTGTGTGTGTGGCTTAATGAAAATACAGTGTTTATCTGTGTGTGTGTATGTGCGTGAAATCAAAACCAAGTCCTTTATTAAGTATGAAATTCACACCTGTTAGGGAAAACTACCTTGAGGATAATGAACAGGCTTCACACACACACACACAAACACACACACACAAAAATGCAAGCGCAAGCATATAAAGAACTACTTTACAAAGATATTTGCACATATACGTTTTTGTGCATACATTTATATGATAAGTGCACACAAATTAGCGCAAAAAAATGACACAAAACAAATGACTGCTCAGCTAAACTGTGATCATTAATTCAATTCATTAGCAGGACATTCTTTTGTGTTTTGCTGCTGCCCTGGCCCTAACTACTGCCCCTCCTTCCCAAATTCCCAAGACCAGAGAGGACATTCAGTGGGGGTGTACGTATACAGTAAATATCAGTGGAATCACATTACTGTCAAACTAGAGAAACTGCTGTTGAAGACAGTTTTTCTTTTTCTTATCTATTTATTTGTATTTGAAGTGGCAGAGTGGGCCACTCATTGCAGGGTAGACATTAACTACTACCACTACTGTACTTAATGTCTTTAGACAACAATGAGACAAGGAAATTCAGCGTCTGTCCCTCTCACACACACAGCACAACCAGCGGAGTCACAGCAAGACAAGAAAGTTGCATCGCTTGGCTTTTTGCTAGAAAGAATTTAGGTCAGGATTTATTTGTGATTCTACCATAGAAAATCACTTGATCATTTGATAAATTAAAGGAACAAAGTGCTCTCATCTCTGCTGAGACTGTGCAAAAATTCCTTAAAGATCTAGTAAAAACCTAGACTTTATTTATATCTCTTTTTTAAAGAATCTAATAAGGATGTGAATTGCTGTATCAACACATAATTCCAAACTTATATCAGTGTCAAGACAAGCAATGGCAGTGTCTGAGGCATCAACTTCAAGTGTGTAGCATTCAAGAGAAAAATGCAAATAAACTTGAGAAATGTGTGTTGATTCAGATATCCTGGATTAGTGTTGAAGATGTTTCTGGAGATCACACTTGGCTGCACATTGTAAGCACCTATCCTATCAACAATCAACATAATGCTCAATCATACACTATATGTATACTCTCAAAGTCAAGACTGAAAGGAAATCAATCAGAATGAGTAAATAGTGTGTCTGTGTGTGACTGAGAAGAAGTCAATAGTAAACTAAAAAGTAAACATGGGCCACTCTACCTCTACATTTAAGATATTGAAACAGCTAAACATGACTTAAGTATTACTGTAGGTGAGCTTTTGAGCATAGAGAGATAAAGAAAACCAGAAAGAAAGAGGTTAAACAGTCAGTAATATGTCCTACCATTGTCGCTGTCTGACTTGTTCTCATGCTCGGTGTCGGTAAGAGTTAGCACTGAGTTGGAGCGGCTCGACAGGCAGGAACTCCTCCCGGATGATTTCCCCAGACCCCCGCGGCCCCACAGCCGCATAGCACGCTCCGGTGACATCACAGCATGACTATCGGTGTCGAGGTCCTGGGCTGTTCCAACTGAGAAGCCACGGTGGGGCAGGCCCATCTCGGAGCAGAAGGCCAGGCCACGACGCGACGGTGGCTCACAGATCCCCAGCTGACGAAGACTGAAATGCTGACCTGAAATAGAGACGATGTAGAAGATAGTGTTCTACATACTAGTGTAAAAATACACATTACACTTTAAATTATTTATTATATGTTGTTGTATATATACCAACTTTATAATAAGATAATCACATATGTGATAGATACCTTCAAATATGACACTTAAAGGCCTGTGACAAAAGCACAGTGAAAACTGTAAAGAAATACTGATGTTCAAGCTGAATCATTTTCATATTTTCAACTGACTGACTTTTTTATTTTTTTAAATCACCTTCATATTTATGTTCTTTTCTCATAGCTCATTTATATAAAAACAAGTTCATTACCTGGCTATAAATTAAGTAGAAAACCATTCAATTTCCCAGAAGCCAAAACTACATTGTTAACTTGTCAGTAAACCAAAGATATTCAATATACAGTTTTTTTAAACTAAGGCTGTAACTGACATTATTTTCAGTTTTGATTAAACACAGATTAACTGATTAACACATTTTCTTGATTCGTTGAAAAGTAATTTGGTCTATAGAATGTCAACAATTAATCAAATATCAACATAGTGGTCAATTAACTGAATGGCTACTAATGGCAACTAATCATTGCAGCTCTATATAAAATAGACAAAAATAGTAAATCCTCACATTCGTGAAGCTGGAACCAGAACATGTTTGGCATTTTTTGCTTGATACATTTCTTGGATTAACCAATTATCAAAATTAATTTTCTGTTGATCAACCACCTGATTAATTGAACTGTATCATAAATTATTATTACTGACCCTATATAATGGCCTAATCACATCAGAGACACACCCGATCTTGCAATTGACAGTGTGTAGCAAAGAGGTGTCACACACTGACAGCAGCTGCAACCCGTACAGAGAGCCTGACTCATGCAGTACAGAATCATCATGTGTTCAAGAAGACAAGCCTTGGCTCAATGTTAATAGTCCGACACCACCGTCAGGCAGGACAAAAATTAAAAAGAAAATCATTAAAAAGAAAAAATAGAGACACAACTAAAAGACCACTCTAGCAATAGAGAAGAAAGACCAGACTGAGAAGGTGGATACTTATTAACTAGATCCCTTAAATCTCATTTAGCCATTACAGGAGAAGAGAAAGATCACAAAAGCTTTAAGCCCGCAGACTATCCACAAATAAACTGTGAAGGTGATGCAACTCGCATTGGAATGTGCATCTTTAATATCATGAATTTAATCATTTGTACAAAATGCACACAAATTATTTTATACCATTTGCTCAGATCTAAATGATAGAACATATTCAAATATATTAATCTTGAAATGATCATACACAAAACCAAGAGAAAAAAAGTGCTGTTATAGCTTCAAAAGGTCAGCATTTTCATAATTAAGAGACACAGCCACGCCACACAATTATGAAGTTTCTGAGGAATCAGTAATCAACCAGACAACTCAGAATTACATACATGGACTAAATCGATAAACTGGTTATTTATTGATAGACTTTAATCTAAACACATTTTGAGGAAAATTCACAAAAATATACATTCATGAACATTATTACTAGTCTCCTGGGTGTAAATAGGAAGTTCCTGTGGATTATATTATTAGATTTCAAAGATAAAAGATGAAATTTGACAAAATTTGACAAAAAGGGGAAAATAAACCAACTAACTAACCATAGTCCTAAAAATCAATGACATACAACATAAATATTTCACATGAATTTTTTGTGCTGTAAAATATGATTTCTTTTTTGGAGTATATGTTTAATAGTGCTGTAGTGATTTTAAATAAGCATAAAATAAATAATGCAAATGCAAGACATATATTGAAACAGATACAATAAGGTAAGACTGAAATTGTCAGAGTTATCTAAAATAATGTGCATTAAAATGCCAGTAATTTAACTTGGGAGCATATACAATAATGATGGATGTAATTATTATGGATGCAGGGCTTTATGCCTTTTTGTAATTACATCCTATGGAACATGTAAAAAAAATCACTTCGTTTAAAAAAAAAAAAGCTTATTTAATATTTGAAAACATGCAAACTGGGAAAAGAAATTCACAAATAGATAACACATTCAGTATACTTTTTTCATTTAATTTAATAAGTCATCAGGAGTAACTCTTTCTGGAAATGGGATGAAATCACACTCAAATTATGTGTGATAATCCTTTAAAATATAAATGAAAAGAAGACAAATAAAGTATCTGCAAAATCTCAGTGTGTGCCTCTTCATCTTTAATCAGCAAATGAAAGGGAAATTATAAAAGCTTTCCGTAATTAATGGCACAACAAGAGATAACGGGTGCTGCCGTTCAATTAAAAGTTATATTAATTTTAAATGAGCTCCAATTAGGCCAGCAGTGAAAACGAAGGCGATAAGATGATTGAGTAATTAGGATTTTTTCATTTCTCAAATATTGACGCTGTGTTAATTGGAGCTAGAGAACAATGGATACACACTGTGGTTAAGCATTTTTTCCTGTTTAATGTGCCTCTTTTCCTCTATTTCTTTCATTATGATGTGTCACTTTTAGGGGTTCATTATAGCTTTTATCGGACATACTTTATATTTAACATACCATTAATATCTCTTCCCACTCAATCTGACATGCATACATCCATACTTGGACCATTAATGGGTTAAGCAAGTTTTAAAAATCCACAAATTTGTAAACAAATACACGCTCTAATAAATGGTAAATGGATGGTAAATGGACCTGTACTTGTATAGCGCCTTTCTAGTCTTCTGACCACTCAAAGCGCTTTTACACTACTTGGCACATTCACCCTTTCGCACACATTCACTCAGTGATGGCAAAGTCATCAATAACAAAAACTAAGTCATTCATACACATTCACACACCGATGCTATGCATCGGGAGCAATTTGGGATTCAGTATCTTGCTCAAACACCCTTTCACACACATTCACTCAGTGATGGCAAAGTCCATCGAACAGAAACTAACACATTCACATTCACTCAGTGATGGCAAAGTCATCAATAACAAAAACTAAGTCATTCATACACATTCACACACCGATGCTATGCATCGGGAGCAATTTGGGATTCAGTATCTTGCTCAAACACCCTTTCACACACATTCACTCAGTGATGGCAAAGTCCATCGAACAGAAACTAACACATTCTGCTATGCATCAGGAGCAATTTGGGGTTCAGTATCTTGCTCAAGGATACTTCGACACATG
>JAGRRF010007494.1:735179-747923 GCA_019097615.1 Morone chrysops
TATTCACCTTCACATCTTTCCTTGACCTCTTGACATTTTCTATCAAGGGCCAGCGTGTTTAGGCAAAGATTTCTGTGTACTATATCCGTGTGTGTGGTTTGGTGAAAATAGCACAGATCATTTAAAAATGTGAGCTAAATACTGTTCTATATTTGAATGCACTGAAAGACTGAATGTATGAATATATACACACATGAGTGAGTGTGTGTGAAAATGTATATACTGGCCTGGATGAGTCTCAGTACATGTTTGTGATTGTGTTATGTGACTGAATATTAATCCACTAAAACAAGATAGCAGTAAACTGTGTTCCACTGTTAGGCAACAAAATGTGCAGAACTCATTTTGCGACTTTTAATTACGATTTGCAGTTTTGGGATTCAATTCAATTCAATGTTATTTGTATAGCGCCAATTCATAACAGCAGTTATCTCAGGACACTTTTCAAATAGAGCAGGTCTAGACCGAACCTCCTTAACATTTACAACCCAACAGTACCACCATGAGCAAGCACTTGGCAACGGGGGCAAGGAAAAACTGCCTTTAACAGGCAGAAACCTCGGACAGACCCTTCCACTTGGCGACGGGGGCAAGGAAAAACTGTCTTTTAACAGGCAGAAACCTCGGACAGACCCTTCGGCTCTAGGTGGGGCAAGGGAAAAGAGTACCACCATGAGCAAGCACTTGGCAACGGGGGCAAGGAAAAACTGCCTTTTAACAGGCAGTAACCTCGGACAGACCCTTCGGCTCTAGGTGGGTGGTCATCTGCCTTGACCAGTTGGGAGGGAGTCGGACAGACCCTTCGGCTCTAGGTGGGTGGTCATCTGCCTTGACCAGTTGGGAGAGAGAGGGCGACAGACCCTTCGGCTCTAGGTGGGTGGTCATCTGCCTTGACCAGTTGGGGGGAAAGAGAGCGAGCAAGCACTTGGCAACGGGGGCAAGGAAAAACTGCCTTTAACAGGCAGAAACCTCGGACAGACCCTTCCACTTGGCGACGGGGGCAAGGAAAAACTGTCTTTTAACAGGCAGAAACCTCGGACAGACCCTTCGGCTCTAGGTCCGGCTCTAGGTGGTTGGTCATCTGCCTTGACCAGTTGGGAGAGAGAGAGAGAGAGAGAGAGAGCCTTGGCAATGGGGGCAAGGAAAAACTGCCTTTTAACAGGCAGAAACCTCGGACAGACCCTTCACTCTAGGTGGGTGGTCATCTGCCTTGACCAGTTGGTGGAGAGAGAGAGAGAGAGAGAGACAGAGGCAACGGGGGCAAGGAAAAACTGCCTTTTAACAGGCAGAAACCTCGGACAGACCCTTCGGCTAACAGGCAGAAACCTCGGACAGACCCTTCGGCTCTAGTGGGTGGTCGTCTGTCTCGACCAGTACGGGTGGTCATCTGCCTTGACCAGTTGGGAGAGAGAGAGAGAGAGAGAGAGAGAGAGAGAGATTGGTCGTCTGCCTTGACCAGTTGGGGTAGAGAGAGAGAGAGAGAGAGAAAGAGAGCGAGAGAGAGAGAGGGGGCACGGAAAAACTGCCTTTTAACAGGCAGAAACCTCGGACAGACCCTTCGGCTCTAGGTGGGTGGTTAAAAACTGCCTTTTAACAGGCAGAAACCTCGGACAGACCCTTCGGCTCTAGGTGGGTGGTCATCTGCTCCACTGTAATTGTCACATGTTTGTGGTTTTATTTCCCCTCTGCCCAGTTCCAGTACGGTCCAGCACACCTACAGAGCAGCTGCATCACACTCAGCTCTTGTAACAGCTAAAGCAGTCTCAAGTTTTACCTGAAAGACTCGGTCTCTGTCTGTAAGGCTCTGTCAGCCAAAGAGTCAATCACACAGGAGTTCAAAAGCCAAACCAAGTTTGCTGACTTCACTAACGTTCAGCACCGGAGCTGGGAGTGTTGTAACTGTGGAAGGAAACCAGCCACACTGCTCTGAGTTGCTTTGTTCTCCGTTTCCATCATCCATTAATGTTTACATTAAACGGGAACTATTGAGCTAATTTCTATCTCCGTATTTTTGTTCTGGGACTCCACTAGAGAAGTTGTGCATGATTCACAGTTTGTTTTGTATTACTCATTTATCTTATAAATGCTTGTGAGCACTACCTCATCCTCTTGCTGGTGTGCAGAGCCACCAGAACATAGTGTTTCTGGTGAACCGACCTCACTGATTACTGTAAAAACATACAACTTTTAGAACTTTATCCACTGATTTTGGTGAAACTGGATCCTCTGGCTGCTCTGAGTTATTTACAGTTTCCTGATGGAGAGGTAGTTTACTTGTTGCTAGTGGTTACATCCTATAGTTAACTGTAGCTGCCCTTAACTAGTGAGCTCAGTTAGCTCTCCTATAAGCTGACTCTGTGCTTGAACTCTCTGTTCGGAGAGTCAGGTAATAGGGTCAATGCCTGGTAAAATGTGAGCATAGAAGTGAAATCACTCTTCACGTCTATTGGATAAAGACTGGAACAAATCATCAAGGGTAGTCACAGAACAGTGTGTTTGGGTGTGTGTGTGTGTGTGCATGAGAGAGAGAGTACATGTGAAAAATGAGCAAAGCAGAAAAAGGGCGGTGATTAACACCTAACAAGAGGATTCTTCAATTTTTCCTATATTCCCCAGCCATTTTATCAGTCTTTATGGTTCCACAGGAACCACCTCCCTACAGTTAAACCCACTTGATTGTCTTTTATGATCCCTAAGGGCCAACCTCAGGGGCCCAAGTCAGGAAGTGAAGAGAGAGAAAAATGGATTAGGGCGTAACGGTCAACCTTTAGAAATTCATCTCTCAAATCCAAATCTAAAAAAATACTCTAAGGAAAAAGCTTAAACTAAAGGAAAATGGACAATTTGGCTGTATGTTTTATGGTGTATGCTGTTGTGTCATAAAGGACAAGGAAAACAGTCTATCCCCCCCTCAAAACTCTCATTACATTTTCTTTATTGCGCTCATCTTTCTTGCTTTTAAAACTTGTCGACAAGTGACCCACAGCAGATGTTAGCAGGGCAGCTCTTTGTCATCTGCTTCAGCTTTAAAGGTGCAGTAGGTAACTTTTACAATTTATTACAACATTTTCATATTTGCTAAAATGTTCATTATATCCTGAAAGAAGTATATGAGACAGATAATCTGTGAAAGAATCTGATTCCTTTGGCTCCTCCTTGTGCTCCAAATGACATTTGCAAGAATCTACAGTGGCATGAAAACAACCAATCAGAGCCAAGGACGATAGTCGATAGTTGTCTCATTCCCAGGTCCCAAAAGCATCGTTATTTGATGACCTAGGAATGAGACTCAACCATTTCTCAGAACTTTTTAAAAAAAGTTCCCTACTGCAGCTTTAAGGCCTTGAGGTGTCCATGCTCTGGGTAACCATGGAACCTCAGAGTTAAGACAATTAACGATATGATTAAATCAAATTAAATACTGTATGCATTAAATCAATTATGAAAAAATATCGGCTGATGTCTCGATTATCTTTATTTTCTGCAATGCAGATTTCTTTACTGAGGTGTCAAATGTAGAAAAACACCTTTAGTGTCTACTATCACAAACCATCCATTAGCTTTTAGGGTTCTCCACTCATTTACTGCAACATCAACTAAATCCGACAGTAATTTGTCTCTCCGTACTAAGGTAAACAAAGGACAAGCCACTGAAATCCAAATAGCTTATAATTACACCCACATACATTCCTCATTCAAATATTCATTCCAGTCAGACTTAGTGACTGCTATGGTGCCAAGCGGTGAAAGCAATGTATACAGTGCTATATAAAATCTAAATAACAGTAATTGCATTGATTTAACGTAGATGTTTGTGCGCAACCTGATCAGACATAAATGAGTATTACGAGGCCCAACAGAGACATTAGCATTATGCTGGTCACACAGCCTGTCCCACATTATCAGAATGCATAACGTCAGATTCTCACAGCTTGAGCATGGGTGTGTTCATGTGGCTATTTGCTGAAGCTACTTATCCTCTTATCATGTCTGCCTACTGACAGTGTTTCTGCTTGTCTGAAAAAAGTGCAAACCTCGTAATCACTGCATGAACCAGGATAATACACAGCTAAGTAAAATGATGAGTAGCTCTAATTAGGTCTGTTTAGTAGCTACAATAAAGGTCCAGTATGCGACATCACGGAGATCTATTGACAGAATTGTAATAAAAGATCAATTATTATGTTTACATTAGTGTATAATCACCTCAATATGGGAACTGTTGCGTTTTTGTTGCCTTAAAACAGTGGTTCCCAACCTGAGGGTCAGGACCACCACTAAGGGTCGGCAAAGCAAAGGCACTCCCCTTGATTTGGAGACCATGATTTTAACAGGGCATAAGAACACTTAAAAAATATATATACATAGTAGGTAATTTATTCATTTCTGTGAAGATTGTGATTGTTGAATTTCAGATTATTATTTAAGATCTAAAATTTCAAAACCTGCACACAAAGTATATTCACAGAGCCTTCACTTTCTGATAAACAGCCTCGCCCTGCATTAGAAAAGTTAAAACAACCAACGAGCTGATAGAACAATGAGGAGACAACACTGGATTTTTAAAATCCTATTATGATTGTTAAAAAATTATAAAACACAAATTACTTACAAACCCAACAACTAACCTAAAAATGAAATAAGCTACAACTTTTGTGTTAAATTGGCACAAATGGAAATACTCACTTTTCATACAAAAAAATGGTTTTCAGAATTGTGTATATAACCTGTGTGTGCCTGTGTGTTTGTAAGATTGTGTGTGGTTAAATCATGTGCTTCACTCTGCATACATGTATGCAGATTAGTGGATGCATGTGCCTGTGTGTGTTGCCCAGCATAAAATGCCAACCTGACCACTTTAGTGAGAAAGAAGAGTAGATCGAACAAACACAAAAACTGTTGATGTGAACATAATTCCGGAATCATTGTGTGTGTGTGTGTGTGTGTGTGTGTGTGTGTGTGTGTGTGTTTGTGTGCGTTTCCATGTGTCTGCATGTGCAAGTCTGGCCATACTATTCTGTTAATATCGCTGTGGGACTTTTTAGTGTTTTAGTCAGACAACATCATATATCATGGTGGTTTTTATAACCCAAAGAGCTGTCTGAAAAAGAGCAAGAGAAGGGGAGTAGAGCAGGAGGAGAGAAGAAAAAAGAGAGAAAGGAAGACAAAAAGGAAGAGGCCACTTGAAATGTGAGGAAAAAGTGCCTCTTGTCTTTGATATTCCTTTTCATATATCCAAGGCCACATTCAAACACAACACAAAAATATCTAAATTAAAAAAAGAATATTCCTTGGGAAAAATATTATTTTGTAAACATCTTCACAAACATTTTAGCTCTGTTCATATTATTTAATCATTGTTGCAACATTCACTACTAGGGGTTTCCTAGATGTGTTCTGATGGTTACTCTCATTATCATCAATATCATATCAACATAGATTATATAGTCATAACTACTTAGTCACATGTAGACACAAAAGTGGGTAGTGATATCACAATGTGTGAGAATGTAATTTGACAATGCAGATGTGGAACAATTAATGACAATACTGTGAGATTGCCAGTTTTTATCACCAAGCAAACTTACCGGTCTATGGCTCTTAGTGTCTTAGGGCAACATATAGGGCTGCATGATACTAGTGATAGACCGATTAATCAGGCTGATTAGCTGGCATTTTGAGACAATCGCGTCGGCTGATGATTGCATGAGGCCAATAAACAAAAAATGTCTGTACATCTGCAGGTGCTGTGGAACAATGTTAGCACCTCTCCCTGTGAGTTTTGGGAAGGTGGTGAAATGTCAAATGTTTTTAATACCAAATCACAGCAAATCAGTTTTTATATGGTGTTCCTGAAAGTCTTGCCATTTGAATGTAGTATTTAGAAGGGATTTTTGACCCATGTGGGAATCTAGTGGTCAAAAATGGCACCAAATCTGCATAAGAAGTGGCATCAACTTTGGTGGTATCAAAATTTCTTACAATTGAGCATGGGAATAGCCATCATATACTTCCATCATAATGTTCTGCACTTTCTAAATTTGAAAAGGCAGATTTAGGAAAAGAAAAACTTTAAACTCCCCCTAAGGATCCCCTGTCCCCTCTAAAAAAGACAAAAACTAAACTATGGCAGGGAGGGGTGGAGTAGAAAAGCCTGGCTCCTGTCTATATCTGTTACTTGCTAACTCCCTATAAGACTGTTCGCTGCTTGAGATTGTCCGAAAAACTATGGCTGCGCAATTAATAAAAATATTCAATCCAATATCCAATATGTGTCCAATATACAAATCACAGAAGCTGCAATTTTATAAATAAATAAAAGTAAACAGCATTATAATAAAGTAGTGCAGTGCTGCAGACATGGCCGAAAAATCTCGTTCTCCAGATTTAAGAAAACATTTTTGTTTGGTACAACAAATATCACATTTTAAGTGAAATATGAATTCCCACTAATCATAAATCTCATTGCAAAAATGTATCATATTGCAATCAAAATAATCACAATATGATGTTTTTACCATATCGTGCCACAGCCCTTCTAATGGCTCCAAAATCTTAAATTCTCACCTAAGTTGAGCGAGCTGTCTGGCAGTTGTAGAACTCCAGGAAAACTTCTTTCTTTAAATCTCTTCCTAAGACTCATTCTTTTTTTTGTTGTTGTTATCTTTATCTTTATCTATCTTTATCTTGTTTATATCTTAAGTCTTATATCTTATTTATATATATTTATTTGTTTTTATTGCAAAGCACTTTGTAACTTGAAGGGTGCTATATAAATGATTAAGTTCTAATTATGTTGTAGGTATTATGTATTGTTTAATGCAATTGCCAGGCATGATCCATTTTAAAAGAATAACATTATAAACGCATACCTTTGCACAAGTTCTGAAATAATGGCTACAAATCTGTAATGCAAAACATAGAAATAAAAGGAAACGAAACGAAATGAAAAAAAAGGTTTACCAAATTTTTCAGACATGCTTTTCCTCCTTTCTTTCCCAGCTCTGTGTGTCCAGGACAGTGGTGATAAGGAGTAAAGCATGAATGAAATGAATATTGAATCATGTGCTCCAGCTCTGTGTGTTGGGTTTTTAGGGCTTAATACATGACTTCCTGGGAGTTCCACCAACTCCCCGTGCAACAAATGAAAGCCAGTATGGTCTAAAGAGCTAAACTCAGCCAGTTGTCCTCTGGACCGAGTGGGCTGCGAGTGCACTGTGAGTGCACACACACAAACATGCATGCACACACATACAAGCACACTGGCCTATTTGGCAACTGTAGCTCGTTGCATCCCTGGCAGCAGAAATAGCGTGTGTGCATGTGTGTAGTCATACATCATTGCCGGTGCTGGCAGGTGTGATGCAGAGGAGAGTCTTACGTTGAAGAATCAGTGTTGTTCAGGACCGTACAGTAGTACACAGTGCTAAAAAAAACAAAACAAGCAAACATGTTGGTAAGAAATGCACTAAAGGAGTCAGGATACTACTGGTACTACTTTTGATTGCTAATTCTGGGAAAGCTAGGTCTGGTGTATCACTAAAAAAAAATTCTTTAAGTGATTAAGACTTAAATGACTGAATAACTCTCAAAGCCAAAAATGCAGTTTATTAAAAAATATAATTTGGTCACTGGACAGAAGATACAGGTTAGTCAAATGCAGTGCATACACTGACTGATTTGAATGAAGTTCTCTTTTTTTCTTTTTATTTTATGATTGCTCTGTTATTTCATAGAATACTGTTTACTTGCATGACAAAGCTTTTGGTCAAAAAAGTCGAGGCAATTGCAGCAGTAACTTAAAACACCCACGGTCTGAAAGACCTTGCTAGAGCTACTCTATGTCCCATTTGCTGAGTGAAATTTACACCTTGCCACAACAGACACAAAGTACATTGAAAGAGCATGTAAGAACACAGGGTAGCACATTACAGAGAGACACACTGCTTTTGTGATTGAAAAGAAATTAGCAAAACATTTCCAACTTTCTAGCATAAATCTTAAATAAATACACCGGCCCCTTAGCACCTCTACACTAAAAAACTTGTGCAGGGATTCTAAAAGCAAAGACGTGGCACAGGAGAGTGACTGAGCAGGAAAGTGAAGCTGAAGAGAGGATGAAATTTGAACTGACTCGTCAGTCATTGTTTATATTTGTTTGTGTCAATGTCCAATCAAATCTCTGCTCTTTGAGTCACTGCCAAAACACATTACAAATCATAACATAACACAAACACAGAGAGAGAGAGGATATACAGTTAACTGAGATACAGAAATACACATAGAACAAGACAGCTGTACTGGGACTAATGATGTAACTGTCTCCAGTTATCTGTCTGTTTTAAGGGACACAAATGTTCAGAGAAGCTGACCTTTCTGTAATTGATGTGCATTGCACATTATTTATTATTCACTTAACCAATATAGTCAGTGAGATATTTTCTGTGCTGTTTCTGTATTCTAAAAGGGAATAACTCAACCCACAGATTTAAAAACTCATGTTGAATTCCAAACAAATTTGCAAAAGAAAGACGACGTGAAACCCAACTGTGTTGGGGAAACAAACGGGATACATATGGATTAGTAACACACTGTTATACTCCTATATAATATAATATAAAGTAATATATATAATATAATATAAAGAGTGGTGCTCACTCTAATGGCTGTAGAGTTATACACATAGCATTACATAGCAACATGAAATATCAAAGTGTTACACATACTGTATATGTGTAATACTTTGATATTTCATAAAATGTGATTAGCAAGCATAACCACCTTTTTAATATCCTCAAATACCAAGTCTTATCCATTATTATTATTATATATGTTCTATTATATTTCTATATGTCCTTAAATACTGTAATTCAGTGTCAGTGTCAGCCTGTAAATGCTGAGTTAGGTAAGGGAGGGGTGGAACAGAATGTGGACAGCTTCTCTGCATCTCCACCATGAATAAAAATCAGTTTTGATGAAATATTTCATACAATTGTTTTTTCTTTTTTGAAACCATAAGGATTTCCAAATGCATGACTTAATTACTGACACTAATTGCCAGTGAGAAGAGTCTAGTAGTCATTAGGTAAAGAAAAAAAATAGTTGACTAGTTGTCACACGTTTATTATATAAATTTTATTTAAATTCCATTCATACATATATTAAATGATATTGGAAAAGTAGTTTTCAATCTGAAAGTGTCAGAACAACCAGCAATGAGATGAACATTTAGTGAATTTATTTCAACACAGTACAACATCACACAAGTCTCATTGTTAGAAATAGAAATACATAACTTGCTACAAACTCACTCCTCTTCCTCCGTTTCATTCCTCTCCTGTCCCTGTCTGTACCTGCTGTGTCTTCATCCCCTCCTTAGCGGACCCACTGGAAATCAGCTGGCCTCCGTTCAGGCGGGGAGCCACTGGGGTCCCCCGCTCCTACGCGAGTAGTTTTTAAAAACACCCAGATCCTTTGAGCTCGCAGTCTGGGTACAGACAGCTAATAGGGCCGCTAACTAGCTAGTAACTAGGTAGAAGGTAGTTTAACATTGTTTTTGTTTTTCTGCGACTATCCGACTGATGAAAATTGAGTCAACTAAGACTCTTCACATTGACTAATTGAGTTGACTATTAGGGGATTGTGTGATTAATTGAATTTGCTGCCTGCTGTTTATGTGTTTTACTTTAACAGCTAGTTGCAGTGCTGTGTATCAGAATCCAGTTCAATGGAATGGATTTTATATAGTGACTGGTTGACTTCTATGATTATTAAAAGATGCTGCTGAACAGCTCAGGGATCCCCATAAACTGCCAGATCCACTATGACACATCATTTCTAACGGAGCTGCTAGCACAACAACCACAGTTTGAGCTACTCACATATGTATTACCACAGAACCCTGTGGTTGTTCCATTTTGCTTCCACACCAGAAATGAACTGCACCAAAGTCCACTTGGAAGCGGTCTGTTTGACGGCCTTCAAACCAGCAAAAACAAATTGAACACTCCAAAGACCAACCAAATTTTAAACAGAACCACAGGTAAGGTGTGAAAGCTGTGCTTTTCTACACTACCAAGAGAGAGAAAGCCATAGAGACACAGACAAACGTTGGTGCTTGTGTGTGTGCAAATACGCATCCCACTGCATATTAGAACCCCACCAATAAATGGCCAAATATGCTGATATATTAGTCAGCCCATAAATGACAAGAAATCGAAGTACAGAATTGCCAAAGATATGTTGTGAAACAGTGTCTCTCAATTCTATAGTTTGCGAAAGAGACCAAGTGATGACATGTATTTTTCACTGTTAAATGTCCTGCCCAGTATATTTCTTGGTTGCAATTAAATATTATATATAATAATAATATATAATATATATATATAGATTGTGTAAAGAAAATTAAAATCTGATTTTTTAAAACTCTAAAATATCGGTCTGCCTCAAAATGTGTCAGTCAAGCTATACTGTATACAGTAAGTACAGTCCATTTACCATTTAGCACTTTTGAGAGTACTAATACCACAGCGATTACAGCCCATAGACAGAAAACTTTCCACTTTGAAAAATACTTAATCTATCCAGATACAATGTTAAAAATAACTCTAACTTACTCATAATGCAGGGTGAGAATTAAACACTAAATGAAATAACTGTGAAAGGGTGAATGTGGCATTTAGTGTAAAAGCGCTTTGAGTGGTCAGAGGACTAGAAAGGGGCTATACAAGTACAGGTCCATTTACCATTTACCTTTTACCAATGACTAGCTGATAGTGAATTTGTATTTAGATTTTTAAGGTTAAGCAGACAGGCTGTTTATTCTGGGTCTTCCAAAATGACAAACCGAAAATACAACAATAAACAATTAACTACCTAAATACGAAATGACCACTAATCTGTGCTTTGCTTTACTAACAACTTTCTACATATGTCCCTGCAACTAACACATACTCGAGAATACCACTGTCTCCAATTAAGTCACTGCATAATTTCACAATACTAATATTTGGATTTGCATACCATAACAAACCAAATCATGAAATCAATACCCAATACATATTAATGTATTTCTACTGAAGAAAGTCACTCTCTAAACAGGAGGAATCACTGTCAACAGCCGCTACTTTGCTATATGTGAAGATGTTTTCAGTGTCAAAAACCTGAGCAAAAGGTAAACTCATTCATTTAGTAAGTTTAGAAGTCAGATTCGAGGTAATCATTATGTGCAATTATTTCACATATCAAGAAGAAAAGGAACAATAAATTAAGTAAAGTAAAGCATGTGTTTGGTAGCTTTTGAAGCATGAAAAAAGACATTTTTATATAAATAAATAAAATATATTATTTATTTTAAATAAATATGTAGGACTCTAATTGGTTTATCAACAACACATTTTCCACAATTGAGACTAATGAGATATATGATTATCTAAAAAGAGGGTTAGGGTAGGTAACCCTAACCCTGGAATCAAAAAGGCAATTGACAAAGAATTGGCCTGATAAGCAGAATTGAATATGGTGTCAATCAAATCTTACCAATTCCCATGCCTTAACATGAGTGAACATATTGCAGGCACCCAAAGTAGTTCAAACAGAACCTCATGCATCCTCTGCATATACACACACTGCTTCCTTATCTTCAGGACTGGTTTGACTCTGAACCAATTTTATCACCTTCTCAACATATTTTGCACTTGTTTGCTATCAGTGCTCATATTGATGATCTGAATTTGCAGATTCTCATTTGGTTCCTGCCCTCTGGAAAGAATCTACCATTATTCCCATTCCAAAGAAACCCTGTCCTACAGAAAACAATGATTATAGACTGGTGGCTTTAACTTCTGTTGTCATGAAATGCTTTGAAAAATACGTGATATCCGTGTTGAAATCTGAAGTTAATTCTGAACTTCTAAAACTAGATTCACTCCAGTTTGCTTATAGGCAGGGGAGGAGTACAGACGATGCAATTAATAGCATCACCCACCTGACTCTTAAGCATCTGGAGGATCCCAAGGCCTACAGTATGCACGCCTTTTGTTCATTGATTTTAGTTCTGCTTTTAATACATTACAGCCTCTCTGACAACATCTGCTCTTACAGAAAATGACCCAGACGAATGTTAATCCTTTTATTATTAAGTGGTTTTATTCTTTTTATACAGATAGAACCCAAAATGTCAGGATTAACGACTCACTTTCAGAATCCAAATGCATCAGTACAGGTGCACCTCAGGGCTGTGTAAGCTCACCGGTCCTGTTCACCCTTTACACAAACGACTGCACCAATAGTCTCCTGGGCAACCTGTTTTTTATATTTTCTGACGACACTGCCATTCTCAGCCTGCTTCACCAGAACTCATTGTACTTCACGAAGGTTAACAAATTTGTTCAGTGGTGTGACAAGAACTATCTCACCATTAACATTAAAAAACTGAGGAGATGTCGTTGACCCTCGGTCGGTGGGGGGGTCATACCCCACTGTCCATACGGAAGGAGATCAAACAGGTCGCTTCCTATAGGTATCTGGGTTTCCACCTGGATAACCTCTTCAGCTGGAGTGATCATGTAGATTACGTATGTTCCTGTTTACAGCAAAGGCTGTATTATTTTTTACGCAGACTGAGGGTGTTTGGTGTCAGCCAGAATAAAATGTTTTTATTTTATCAGGCAGTAATGGAGATTGTCATCAGGTATGGGATGACGGCGTGGTTCGGCAATCTCTCCACACAGTCCAAATCAAAGT
>JAGRRF010007494.1:762515-773732 GCA_019097615.1 Morone chrysops
GGGGGGGTCAGCCGTGACTCTGAACTGTATGCCCTGACTGTGACGGGTGACGGCGGAGAGAGAGAGAGAGAGCAGCACGTTGCTTATATAGTAAGACACCCAGTTAATGTGAGGTGGTCTTTTTTCAGTCTGACAGTCGACATACAACCAAAACACATTTATGTTTATATATAAATGACCATACAGCCAGATTAGTTCATATTATCAAAATATATAACGGCAAAGCAATAATATAATATAGCAAAAATATATAATAAATAAGCCCTTATGTTTCATAATAATGAACTTGCTCCAACTAGTTCTTCTAGGCTACTTAATTTATGTCAACACAACATATCAAAATAATGTTGTTAATATTATTATTATTGCAACTTAAAAGGTTTATTTAAATCAATAAATTAGAAGTATTATCTTGCAATCATTTATTTGAGTATTGACAATAGGTCCACTGAATTACTTTTTAGAGTGCATGCACAAACACACACATAGGAGGGACTGATTCCCCTGAAGCTGTTTGTGGGTCACTGCATTGTCAAAGTCAACATCCTTAGAAGGGATTGTGAAACTGCTGACATACACAGTATAATGAATGCATATTTATTGTTCTGAGAAAATGAAAGATAGAACCTTTATCTGGTTAAGGAGAACATAACTGGAAACTAAAGTGATTGCTAAAGTTTCTGTAGTCTAAGGCCATTCTCATGTATGAGCATAAAATGACTTTATGTTCCGATTTAGTTATAATTTCAGATGTGAATAGTATTTGAGAAAAGCATTATGTTGCATAATACATATGAAACACATCATTTTGTAATAAATTATATTACTACCCTAAACACATAAAAATGGTATTCCTGCCTGAAGAAAGTTTGCTGTGTCAGTAAAGTATTCCGTTTTTGAAAAAGGGAATACATCTACACTGACCCTATTTTAAGGAACATTTGAAGAACACTGGTCTGTAGAGAAAAGAGAATGTAACAGCCGTTTTAAAAGTCTTAACAGAAATATCATTCCGTGAGTTAAATTAGTGCTTCAAAATACAGAAGAGTGTTGTAACTACATAACCTTTTAACTGATCAATAAAGAACAAATTGTGCGTTTCAAAAAAAAGCAAACAGTGTAATAGTCGATATGCTTGTCTCAGCTGGAGTTTGTAGTGGCGACTCGGGACTAAACCTCTGGGAAAACAATCAGGACACAACTGTGAGTTCAGTTGTTAATTTTGTGCAAAATAATAGACGAACAAGTACGTTTTTGCATTGCATTGCCTTCACCTGGGTCACTCAAGTATTGCTTTCTACATGCACCCAGCACTGAGATCAGTATGCTTCTGAAATATGTTCTCAAGAATTAGTTTTAGGTGTGTTATGACCAGCCATACTAACATTTGTTGGCCATAACGAAGGGAGGCCAAACAAAAGATATTTCTTAAACAGAACAGTGAGGTTCAGAAGACATCACAGTTAGAGGTTTGTAATTGTACGTTTGTCTACTCATCAATTCAGGGTGTGTGGTTAGTGCAAACATGACCAAAATGTACAAAGCTTGGTGCATTATGGAAATTGGCATCTGGTAGGGACACATATGTTCGGAACAGGGCCATGGAAGCCTGTCTGAGAGTCCTAAAAAAATGTGTTCCTAAGCAAGCTAAATAACTGGGAAAATGTAGCCTATATTATTACTACCAATGTTAAAACAAGAAAAACAATCATAATAATGTAAAATCCTCTACTGTGTGAGTGATCATTCCCTGATCACTTACACAGTACTGTAATAAATACTGCTTAAATTTGAACAGTGTTAGAGGAATTCATTCAACTCTATATTAATGGTTTAAGAAACTCTGTGGTGACAGAGGACTCGATCACGTGATGTGCATCAGAGTGTCCCCTCCCCTGCATGTGCTCCTTGTGTGGCTGTGGCTAATTGGTGAGCAAGTTAGTGCTAGAGAGGAAAGTTAAAGTAGCAAATGAAGCAGTAATAAGTTGTCAAGGACTGAGTTTACCAGTTTACTGAACTGAATTCTTCAATTGCTTGTGTCTGAATGAAAACAAACTAAGTGGACATGTTATCTGCCTCTATGTTCACATGTAGAATAGGTATGTATGTAATGTATATGACCACATTGTTAAGCTGAGTGCCCTCCAGGCAGCTCATGAAGTTGTTCAAAATTAATGTAATGTTTGTTTTATCCAGAGGTTTAGCTGCTACAGTGTCAGCTGCTACAATGAGCTTAATTCACCAACAGTGTGTTTACACAAAACTGTGCTTAAACCGTGCATGCGAACAATTGTATGCACAAATCCAGAATCATATCAATATTTTCTAATTTGAAAACCACGACGCCCTTTCATCCACATCAATTACAGTCATAATTAAAATAAATATAATATATAATATATATGATAAATATAACAACTTTAGGCACAGAAAATATTGATATTCTTAAATCTATTCAGTCTGGCTTTTATGTAGTTTTTTTAATATATAATGTTTAATATTTTGTATTTGTACTTATTTTATTTTTATTTAGTGTTTATTTCACTCTATTTTTTCTTTTAATGTTTTATTATAATACATTTTTTGTGTAGTATTTTCTTATTTATTTGTATTGTTGTTTTTATTGCTATCTTTTATTATTTTAAGTACTCCTCTTTTATGGTACTCTTATTATTTAATAAACTTTTTTTGATTGTTTTGGCGTGCATTAGTCTCTAAATTCTTTTATTTTTACAATCTACATCTTGTCAGGCTTTTGTAAATCACTTTGAATTTTTGAATGATTCTTATTCACTAACTTAAACACAGTGGTAAGAACAAAATTGGCCACTGTGCACATTTCATTAATCTGATTGATTTTGATCGTATGTCTTGGTTTGAGTGTAACTGAACACATTAAGTGCTCACAAGAGTAAGAGAGCATGCTGTCTATTTCTGAATTTGCTATCCTCTGTTTATTATATGCTGTTCAGTATTGTTGTCAATTGAAGTTGTTTTCAGTGTACAAGCTAATTATTATCTTGTGCGTAGAAAGTGGTGTTTATTGCTGGACTTTTGAGTTGCATTGCATTATATCAGAAAGATAATGTTATTTTCTCTTATCATGTAATTTTAATATTTTTCACACTATTCCATTTTCAATATAAAAAATAAAATAAATAAAATAGGCAACAAAAATGTGCAGAGCAACCAACATGGAAAATGGTTGAACATATCAGAGATGATATGTTGTAAATTGAAATTGAGACACATTAAATATCTTTACAATGCCACATTCTTCCATGCCAAGTTGCTGTTTTGTGGCAATGATGAAACCACTAGGTCTTGCAATTGTGGTAACGATAGGGTTGATCTGATTGGCAGACAGCTAAGTAGGCTAGTTGAATAAGCATTTATGGATCACAAACTTTTGAGTTGACTTGGGATGATAACGTGTTGTCAGACAGAGATAAAACTTTACTACATATACTGTATATTACAGTATTATGTCTACACTAGTTTAACCGTACTCAGTTATTGGCCCAAATCACCGCTGTATAGGATTATTAAATGGACCTGTAAATGGACCTGTACTTGTATAGCGCCTAGTCTTCCGACCACTCAAAGCGCTTTTACACGCGCTTTTACACTACGTGCCACATTCACCCTTTCACACACATTTCACACACATTTACACAGCGATGGCAAAGTCCATTGAACAGAAACTAACATTCATACACATTCACACACTGATGCTATGCATCGGGAGCAATTTGGGGTTCAGTATCTTGCTACTGGTTACTTGGACACGTGCCAGGAGGAGCCGGGGATCGAACCAACAACTTTCCGATTGGGTGCCTCTGCACCACAGCCGCTGGGTTATTAGTGTTCTAGAATTAGTGTACAGCCATTGCATTCGCAGATTCTGCCAAGGAAACTGGAGGAATTACACATGACAGCTGAACTACACACTGCCTGACAGCAGTGCTCTCCTACCAGCTTCATACACTGTGTACGTCATAGGCCACTCTACTAGAGCCCTGCACAGGCCTGAACATTTGGGTTTAAGCCTGAGGCATTCATACCCTGCTTGAGACTGACAGCTTATGCAATTTCTCTGCACTTGGCCAACTTAAACCTGAAACCAGTGTGAAGACATCAAAAATCTTTTTATAAAAAGTTTCCTTTATTTGTTCATTTTTCCTCCTATATTTCCTTCCGGGGCCGAAGAAGTACTATTTTTGTTTTTATAATGTATGAATTAATTTTATATTATATTTTCAGGTGTATTAAAATGTGTATTTTATTTGATATTGACATAACATCAATAATAAAAAGATCATGCAAGTTTTCAAACCAGGTTATAGCGTTTACAATATATGAAATAGTACCCATTCACATTATTGCCTTTATTTGTTCTATTAAAACACTCAACACACACTCACACATTCACTTATGCATGCACACACACGTGTCCACATGCAAACACTGAGACACCCACTGACACGCCACAATCTGACACACTGACACGCCACATCTGGGGACATTTCTGAAGGAAAATCATGCAGATTTATTCCTCCTATGGGTCAAGAGAGAGAGAACCCTGGGGAGAGAAGGAGAGAGAATGAAGGGGGCAAGAATGAAAAAGAGAGAGCTTGCCATCAAAAAAGAATGAATGAAAAAGAGAAGTACAGAATAAAATAACAACAACAGGGGGACAGAAAGAAAGTAAGGCTGTTGTACAGGACTTTTGGCCTGTGAGGAGCTGTCTGTGTACATGAATACCCTGGAGGCACTTTGACACATGCACTCACCACACACACACAGAGCATGGCCTGTGGTCAGGCTATGTGCTGTGTACCATAGAGTGAAAGGACAGGTGTGTATTCAAGCGAAACCTCTCTCTGTGTCACTGTCAGTGTGTGTGTGTGTGTGTATGTGTGTGTAGTGAGTGTAGCTTTGGCTAAGGGTTATGCTCTTATGTACATTCATTGCCAATGTCGTGCATGAATTTCCCTCTGTCATCCACACACACATGCAAAAGCTTTGTTATTGTGTCAGTAATCTATGGCATATCTAATGACAGTACACACACCTCCTCTCTATGTGACACACACACAGAAGCTTTCACATGACTGGAGAAGTGTTAGGACAAGCCAATGTCATCCCTCTGTAACCACACTGTTCTGTCTTCTTCTTTCAACCCCCTCCTTCAGGCAAAAGAGAAAATGTCCCCATGTCTTGCCAGGACATGCCACCCCCAAAATCACACGGGCACGTATTCTTGTGTGCACGTGCGCATTCAGCTGTAAAGTGACCACGTGGTGTAAATTAATACCTTAAAGGCAGTAATTATTTTGTGGAAGTGTATGAGGGGCATTTTGATAGTTACTACTAACTGCTGCAGTATTTTAGTTGTCACATCCCTCAGAGCCAGTGAAATACAGCTCTTGCTGTCTGCAGCAGGGATTACATATTTTTGTAGGCCAACCTGGAAGTAGGAGTTTCTGGTTCCTAGGACAAAAAGCCAACAGGATTTTTCCACTTGATTTTGGATTATTGCAGAAAATAAGCCAAGTGATAAAATGTTTATGATACTTACACGTTCTATTGAGCAAGATAATCTTCACAAATGAACACGTCTTTTATAATGTTTTGAAGCCTAATTGTGATTCCCAAAGGTAAAAAGGTAACATAAATATAAAATAACTACACCATGGTAGCCATACTGACATACACAGAATTACCCTCTCTGAGCTGCTAGCTTAGCTAATGTTACATCATGGGTACAACACAGAAACTTAACAAACAGCAGTGAATGTGCTTCTAGTGACTCTAAAAGCTCCAGCAAACTCTCTGTGTTCATGGAGACACATGGAGAGTCTGACAGCAGCTGGTCATGGCTGGTTAGATATGTTAGCCCTGACTATGGCTTGCTGTATTCCCATTACACTGAGTGATAGACAGTCTGACACTCTGGCCGGTATTACAACTCTCCTAACAAACTCTGTAGCTGCAAGATCACGCCCACTGTATGATTCTCTATGCTGCATTTTTACATGTGCCGGGGGAAAGAGAGCTTGCAGAATTTAGTTGGTTAGTTACACTTTGACTGAAAATTAATTTCTAAGATTCTTTTCTCCAGTTGCCTCTCAAGGCTTCCATAGGTATTTGTACCTGCTACATTTTGACTTTAGCTACATCTTCAGCATTACTTCATCAGATATTTGTGCCCGCTACCACGTCTCAACATTACATGTTCATTGGGTATACCTGCTACATTTTGGTATTATTGTCATCAGGTATTTATCATTTCAACATTGCGTCTTCATTGGTTATTCATAGGTTCATAGGTATGAATACCTGATTAATAATAAAAACACCAAAACAGTGTAGATGTACTAAATACATATTTTTGGGGCATATTTTGAGTGTGCAGGCATTCTTTTTTAAAGTTGTTTGCCTTCTTAACAAGGCCTACTTTATTATTGAGTTCTGCATAAACTGCGACATAGTTTTGTAAGAGATAGTGACATATATTTTAATAAAAGGCCACCCAGAAAAAACTGTAAGTTAAAACTTAGTGTTGACTTAATACTGAAAGTCTTTGTACGAGGCACCTGGGGAAAAGGAAATTGAAGAAAAAATATGTGTGTGCTTGCAGACTAAACTGAGGAAATCGACTTGGACAGTCCTCACACATCTTTTGTCAAATATGGTTCTCTCCCCCTAACCACTAAGTGCCTAACCTGAACCTCATAGCATGCTCACTGTGTTGCAATGTGTGTGTTTATATAGGAGTTTTCATCAACATCTGTGTTGCAAAGAGTCCCTCTCTACGGAAGAAATGGTTTACCTTAAATGTCTAAACACAGCAAAATAGATAAATGGACCTTTTTATTCTTTTTGTCTCTTTCGTAGGTAGAAACTGGATGATCTGACAGCAATCTCCCATATGTCTATCTGTATAATGAACACACATACAGGCAGCTTTGGGGTCAAGCGGTTAGGTGGCTTGAAAGAATGTTTCACACACTGGAAAATGGACACACATACAGCTATGAAAATATGTTTGAAACTGCTCAGGGAAGTCCCTGGGTCAGGGCAGTTTCCCATGTACCCATGTACATATACACTCCTCATGCGCAAATTCCCATTCACAGATCAGTTTACTAATGGCTACACATTAAGTGCCAGATGAACTTGACTGGACTTGCCTTAAGGGGGGCTTAAATGTGTTTTCTTAGCTGAGTGTGTGTGTGTGTGTGTGTGTGTGTGTTGCTCTTTTTCAGACATTTAGGTTATTGAGGGTTTTTCTTTCTTTCTTTCTTTCTTTCTTTCTTTCTTTCTTTCTTTCTTTCTTTCTTTCTTTCTTTCTTTGTACACTACATTTAGCATGAATAATCCCTCCCTGGCCATTCTATTTTGCTCCAATACATAGGGACAATTGCATTTTCTATCACTAGTCACTTTGTAGGCAACAAATACCTTGTTGGTCAACAAGTTTTTTATCCAGAACCTGCATGCCTTTTGATGTTGTGCAATTGCCTTAGCAATATTGATTATGTGAAAGGTACAGTGAGGCATGCCACATATACAGCTATTTATATAGTGTATGCTCTCCATTGATTGCAGCTCAGGTAGATGTATCAGGTATTGGTCGATATGAAAGGACTCTTGTTGCTGTGGTTAAGGCTGGTGCCATGTACTTTAGAGGTAATTAATACTAATAAATACTAAAGATGTTTTTTTACCGTCACACTTACAAGAACGAAAGCCAAAACCTCTTTTGTCAAATTCAGAGTGTCCACATGGGACAGTGAGGGGCCGGCCACACTCATACCTGTAAAGTGTAAGTGTAAATAGCAAAAGTTAGGTTTGCAAGACATATGATTAATAAACGGGAAGTAACACACCTAGAACTTCACCTATTGTTTGGCTACGAGCAACAAAGATTATATAAAATGTATAGAAAATATTATTATTATATAAAACATAAATATAACTTAAAGGTCCAGTGTGTAACATTTTGCAGCATCTATTGGCAGAAATGGAATATAATATTCACAGGTATGTTTTTATTAGTGTATAATCACCTGAATATAGGAATTGTGTTTTTGTTACCTTAGAATGAGCCTTTTTTATCTACAGACGTTGAACCACCATGTTTCTACAGTAGCCCAGAACGGACAAATCACATTTTGGCCACACACTTCATGGCCCATTCTCATTCCTAGGTCATCAAATACAGATGCAAGTGGTGTTCAGTCAGTTACAATCTAAAACTTCGGTGCTAGATGCTACTAAATCCTACACACTGGTACTTTAATAGTCCAAGAGCAAGAAGGCCAGCTTGCTGTCTGTCAACGTCCTCCTGGCATTCCAAAGCTCCTGTGCTACCAGTATAAACACCAACACTCAACCCCCGGTGCTCTGAGCACCCAGTCCCGGGTGTCCATGGCAATACAGATAAGCTAACTAGCTAACAGCAGCTACATTTGGCAGCAGTTACTACACTGTCTGTCAGGAAATTCTATAAATGACAGAGATCAGAAAACATTTTCTCCATAAAAAAAGGATCCAGTTCACTAAAATCACTGATATAGTTGCTGGTGTGTGACTACTGCTGTGAAGCGTTACTCACTTGTTCCGAGCCAAAAGTTAAATAGTACATGAACAAGAGTAGGAATGACAGAGGCACCATTCACCCTCAACATCAAATGCTTTTGAAACTGTGATTTTAAGGTAGAAAAGTTACAAAACAGGGCTTAAAATATAATGTTAATAATGGTAATATTTGCATCATATTGTGCTTTCTTGCCAATTTGAGTTTGAGACCCCCGTCCTTAACGTTACACACTGGACTATAAGACACAATTTACAATGTCTTGAATGGTGGCTAGGCAGTGTCTGCTGTGTTAGTATGTCTCATTATTTATATAATTGATTAGTAGCAGAAGCACTAGTCCTATTGATCAGCATGAATGGTGTCAGTTTGCAAGTGGTTGGGATTTATGTATCATGCATAGAGAGGGGTAATCAATTCTTTGTAGAAGAAGAGATTTACATTGGTGGAATTGGGATATTAATTGCACCTCAACATGAGCTCATCTTTCCCTTCCCTCTTATTTAAAATAGAGTGTAAAAATTGTCATTTGAGAGAAGTTGCAGTAATTGAAGGATTTAGTCTATTAAATTCAAGTTCTTCCTCTGGCAAGCATGTATGCGTCAGCAACGGCAGACTACGTCATGTAAACACCACTTTTAAATATCTGTTACACTAAGTTGATATGAGTTGATCTTGACCTGAGGGATGTCCAAAATGTATTGTTCATCCACTGGAGACAATGAATGCAATTAATACATTTACTGGCAATCTCCCCACTAGATCATTTTGATTGAATTATTTTTCTGTAAAAAATTGTCCTGAAAGGGGGTAGTAAAGGGAAGGTCAAAAGGGTCAAGATAATTTAAAATCATTCATAAATATATATACTAAATTTGACATGCTTGCATATTTGCTTGCTTTGCATCTTGTTGTGGCCTAAGGTTTTGCTTCTATCAAGGACAGAAAGGGCTAGATGAACAAAAAATTGCGACTTTAAAAGACAACAAATTATTAGAGCCATAAACAGCCAAGCAAACACAGGAAAGGACTCTTATTTCTATTTGGATGGTGGCTTTCGGGGGAAGGATGAAAGGGCAAAAAAAAATAATTAAATAATGTGGAAGAGGCATCGGTAAACACCATTTACATGAAATATGAACAATATTCAGCAGTCAGGTTTTGCCTTTCGGTGGGAAGTGTGTGTGTCTAGGGAGAAACCTATCCAAGCTGGGGGATCCTCACTAACTCCTGCTGACTGGGCGCTTTTACATGGAAAATAAAAGGGGATGAGAGGCTGTAAGCTATTTACACATACACACATACACACACACATACATACACACCTACACACACCTATTTGCGCATATGTCCACGTACCCACATGGCTTATTGTTCTCCAAGGCAGTTTATCTCCTCTATCACCAGCTTTATGTTGTCAGCTGCACTGGTTTCTGTCATCATTACGGCAGTTATACTGTTTCTTCACACGCCGCGCTACTACATCAATATCTATAAAACTCTGTTATTACAAAAAAAAGTCTCTAACTCTGCCCAAACAAAAGAAAGAAAATCACTTTTTAAGTCACTGACATGGCAATTTCAAAAGCATTTTGTAACAATAATGTCAGAGTACACACTGACTTTGCATTATTCTGGAAGAAATCTAAATGTAGACAAAACAGTCATTTAAAAATCATTGTCCCCACAGCTGGAGTTGCATTTAATAATCACAATATTTGTACTGGGCTTGATTTTTGCATCAATATCTTAAATGGGAAGCAAATGCCTTTTTAAAAAAATCTATAAGTTATAGTTGTAATGTAATTATACAAACTTATTTGGCCTTATTTATCCCTGAGTTGTAAAAATTAAGATGCAAACGTGTTTATTTCACAAGTTTGTAGTCTGATCGTAATGTTAAGGCTGTCTTAGGTATGTTATTTCTGTATAATGGGAATGTTTCACATTTAATCACGTAATCAGTAGAAGTCAGGTCACTTCTGTGGATGTATGATCAAATTATTTTTGTAATTTGGAGCTTATTATAAAATCATTTAAAAGTGTGGTCAGTGATTGCACATCCAATCTGAAAAAATAGTTGATTGTCAGGTTGTGCAGTCATATTTCTACAAAACCCAACATAGTTTTGAATGTTTTGTTTACTAGCTAAAGCTGGGCATACACTGTATGATTATAGAAATGTTGTTTAATTCTATCACGATGAGTGAATCTTTTGCAATGTAAAGCCAAAGCTCACATTTTTTGTGCTCACATTGTACATGAGATATAGAAAATGAAATGGCCTATTGGTCCCTGCAGACTGTTCTGGGTCTTTAACAATTGTCAATTTCTTCTAGATAACATTTTATTGAAATTAGCTTTATTGATTTATTTAAACTAGTATTTGTCGACTCATCTTGATCTCATCTCTTTCTTGCTGTCACAGTAGTATTTTTTTTATATTTCGCCAGTTCTTTATCTACAGTTCGTTTGGCATGGCTGGGCTAAATTTACTTCCGATTATGTCTTTCCATATTATTGAAGAATAACATTCAAAAATAATAATAAACTTCCCCGGAGTTCTTGTGCTTTATCGTCCTGCAGGTTCTCATGGATCCTGGTGGAGTCTC
>JAGRRF010007494.1:777046-802223 GCA_019097615.1 Morone chrysops
AACTGAAGTTCACAGATGACACCTCCCTCATTGGGCTCATCTCTGGTGGAGATAAGTCCGCCTACGGATGGGAGATTGACCATCTGGTGACCTGGTGCAGCCAGAACAACCTGGAGCTAAACACTCTGAAAACAGTGGAGATGTTGTGGACTTCAGAAAGAACCCAGCCCCACCTGCCCCCATCATCCTGTGTGACTCCCCAGTTGACTCTGTGGAGTCCTTCCGCTTTCTGGGTACCATTATAACCCAGGACCTCAAGTGGGAGCTGAACATCAGCTCCCTCATCAAGAAAGCCCAGCAGAGGATGCACTTCCTGTGTCAGTTTAACCTGCCAAAGACGATGATGGTGCACTTCTACACCGCCATCATCGAGTCCATCCTCACCTCATCCATCACCATGCTCCTGCATCCTGCTCAAACCCGCAACACAGTGAAAAGCTACGGGATTATAACTAGAACTAAAACCTTCTGAGTTATGAACAAAGCTTTCCACAAATCCCCAGCTTCACTTTTGTGCTTTGCATTAACACTCAACAACATGTTGAAATGTGTCAGAATCAGTTACTCTTTGACACATCTTCTACTTCCACTTCCACTGTTGCTCCTCATTTTCCTCAGCTTGAACTTTTTTGTGGTTTGACAGCTGTATTATGGAATTTTGCTGCAAAGTACTTTGAAACAGGTAGTAATAAAGCACAATTTAAGTAAATAAACTTGTTTGTTTATCCTTAGGTATTCTGGGCTGCATTGTAGCTACTGTAGTTTCTTGTCTTCTTTGCCTTCTCTCTTTTCATTAAAATTGAAGGAAGACATTAGCTCGAAATCGAAAAGAATAATTTTCGGCAAAAACTTCAAGTTCTGTTTCAATCAACACAGATGTTGGAAGACAATTAATTACTTTCTCTGTGTGTGGTCCCTGTTCAATGCTAATCAGTATAATCTAATCTAATCAGTATGTCTTTAATAGCATGTTAGCACAGTACTCTGGCCATGTTGGACCAGAACTAAGTTCACATACATTGTCATCCTGGGAGCCCCGGCCAGGAAAACATACCAGTTATGTTGGAGACCACTACAAACAAGCCCATGACCCATTTTTTGGTCCTGACCCATCATTAAAGGCCTGCAGCAATGAGGCCAGTGAGAACAGGATAAAATTGCCTTGAATATTTAAGTGGAATAGAGGGCTATCCTCTGTGTGATACTGTATATTGAATCCCAAGCCAAGCCATTTGACGGTTGTAGTATTTGAAGAATCACAGGAGGGGGTTGCTTGAAAATCCTCTACTGTGGCAGCTCTTTAAACTTTCTCAGCCTGGGACAGAAATGGAATACATTTTGCTTCTCCCATGGACTCAAGCTCATTAGGACACTCTCTTGTTATGGTGGAGCCCACCAAAAACAGGGACCATGACCCACTTTGGGGGTCTCTATTCATAATATGAAGAAATATTTCACTTTTGCCAAAATTGCAATCTACATTACTGTACACAGAGTGCCTCTATTGGCCATACATTTTTCAACTCCTACTTCTGCATTCAGTGTGCATTCAGTGTTGGTGCAGGAACAAACATGGAAAGATTTTCCACATGTTGAAAAAGGTACTAATATATTTTTATTGGGTGTTAGAAATAAGGCTTTCAAACTATGAAATAAACACACAGCTACTTTTACCTCAATTGTGTTTATTAAAATAGTAAAATTACCTCTTGTTTCTAGCTTTATGTATATTTCTTAGGGATGATAAGATTCACCAATTTGCATCAGCGGACCTGCTTAAAAGTTCAATGCAATATCCCCAGTTAGAGTGCATCAGATACAAAAATGTGACCAATAATTTGTTACCTATTCTTCCTCTCTGAACTGTTTCTTAAGCTGTTGAAGAAGAACCAAAAAGCCACTTCCATGGCCTGGTGCAACCACTGACCCAGTGCTTCATTGTTTCAAACAACCTATGAATCCAAAGACAAATGTTTACATTTGTTGACAATAAAGATTGTTGTTGTTGATTTTAAGTCTTAATATTAATATCAGTATCATATTGAATTGCATAGCATCATATTCTTTTGCATCACATTTTACTGCATTGAGTCGCACTGAGAATTACCTGTCAATCACAGGTTATCCATGCCCTAAAGCATAGCCTGATTTATTGTTTATTTTATGTCATCATTTACTAAATGAATATCATGCTGTATGGGAGAAGATTTGAAACTAGAGATTGAGACAATACACTCATTAGGAAACTGTTTACTGAGCTAATAAGTGAGAAGTAGGCTATTTCTCCATAAGAAAGCATGCTATTGGTCTTTTATTGCAGCCAGTGGAGCTGTCCCCTGCTGGCCATTGCATAGAATGCACTTCCACGTTGGCTTCACTTCATAGACCTGGAAGCTCTGTCCATTATATATACTGTCTGGATGAATCAAATCGTGTCTCACACAGCATCGCAATAGGAGTGAATTGTATCGTATCACATTTGGTAGTTGCTTGATATTTATCTTTAATGTATCGGATTGTTGCTAGTGCATCAGGATAAGTATCACATTGGACTCAATGGAGATGCACATAACTGTGAGTTAAATTCCCTGTATGTGTAAACATACTTGGATGATGAGGCTCATTCTGATTTTTAATATTGCCCTGAAGCTCTTCTGTCAGCATACTGCAGAAAAACATTTATTGGGATAAAACCAGGTGAATCTTTCCACTCTCTCCTTGTAGAGCTATTTCAAGCTGGGTAAATGACAGAACCATTCGCCTTGGGATTTTCAGGTGGCACATCAGATTTGAATGGGTATGTATGGGATTAGCAGTTAACTGTGCGCTATTAGAAACAGTAATTCAATTCAATTCAATTCAATTTTATTTATATAGCACCAATTCACAACAGAAGTTATCTCAGGGCACTTTTCAAATAGAGCAGGTCTAGACCGAACCTCCTTCGACATTTACAGAGACCCAACAGTACCACCATGAGCAAGCACTTGGCAACGGGGGCAAGGAAAAACGAGTACCACCATGAGCAAGCACTTGGCAACGGGGGCAAGGAAAAACTGCCTTTTAACAGGCAGTAACCTCGGACAGACCCTTCGGCTCTAGGTGGGTGGTCATCTGCCTTGACCAGTTGGGAGGGAAGAGAGAGAAGAGAGAGAGAGAGCCTTGGCAATGGGGGCAAGGAAAAACTGCCTTTTAACAGGCAGAAACCTCGGACAGACCCTTCACTCTAGGTGGGTGGTCATCTGCCTTGACCAGTTGGTGGAGAGAGAGAGAGAGAGAGAGACAGAGGCAACGGGGGCAAGGAAAAACTGCCTTTTAACAGGCAGAAACCTCGGACAGACCCTTCGGCTAACAGGCAGAAACCTCGGACAGACCCTTCGGCTCTAGTGGGTGGTCGTCTGTCTCGACCAGTACGGGTGGTCATCTGCCTTGACCAGTTGGGAGAGAGAGAGAGAGAGAGAGAGAGAGAGAGAGATTGGTCGTCTGCCTTGACCAGTTGGGGTAGAGAGAGAGAGAGAGAGAGAAAGAGAGCGAGAGAGAGAGATCAAGGAAAAACTGCCTTTTAACAGGCAGAAACCTAGGACAGACCCTTCGGCTCTAGGTGGGTAGAGAGAGAGAGAGAGAGAGAGAGAGAGAGAGAGAGAGACACACACACAGATGTACAGCAAACAGTGGCAACATACATAAACAGTAATGATCGATGACGAAATGAGCAGTAGTGACTGCATATCTGACAGTCTGTACACAGAGCACACAACTCCATGTGTGCTCTGTGTACAGGGTAATGCAGACTATTTGAATTTACTATACTAGTACAAAGTTTACATACTGTCTAGGTTTATTATGATTGTGTATTTGCAAACTTAAAAATGTGATCAGGTTGGAAATGGAGGAATTCTGACATATGATGCAGAGAAGGGAACATTGAGATTGACAGGCCAGGCTGTATTGTGACTGCTGGGTCCTTGGGGTCCTTCAGAAAAGGCCATGTCTCCGACACGTTGACGTGATTTCCATAGCTATTGGACTAGTCATAATATTTGAGCCACTTTTGGGACCAATTATTTGATTAAAAGAACAGTTTGAGAGAGAGGGACAGAAAGAAAGGGGAGAATACGGCTTCTCGGTGTGATTGCACTGAGAACAAGAGAAAGGAACACAGATCTTGAGAAAAAAGAGATACGCTGATCTGACCTTTTCCAGTCAATGCCAACTTTCAGAGATTCCATAAGGCCTCTTAACCATGTACATAATAATATACCTCTATTATCATGCTGATTCTTTTAGACATTGAGTTCAACTTTATGGCAGGTTGTGTCTATAAAACAGAAACCAGTGAGGCATTCCTAATGACACATTTGGCTTTGGATGGTTAAAATAAAAACTGTGTCTGACTCTGATATCTATGATGTAAAAAAACAAGGGAAAAAAAACATTAGACTGTTTAGGTCTGGTTCTTAAGAGCTAATCATGGTATAGACATTGAGGGGTCCAAATGAGAGCCCTCCACCAGATTTAAAAACAAAATGCATTTCCCACAATTCTATTCGAAAAATGTGCATATTTAGAACATGTTTGATGACTACACTGACATTTTAATTCACTTTTAAAGGAACAGTCTGATTGCCCGAACTAGTGGCTGCCCCTCCACTTCTTTTTGTTTTGGTGAGTTGGTTACTGTTTAGTGACTGATAAACACACACATTAATTACATTTAGAATTTCCGGTAGAAGTTTTTCAATTGGGAAAAATTTCATACCCAAAGCACGTCAATTTACACTTATCCCTTAACAACAACTAAAAAAGTTGAACCTAAAACCCTGATTTCAATTATATCTACAGAAGCATATGACTGTGTGCCTGTATTTCTAGACCATGTACCTGTCTAAACCACTGCTTTCAGCATGCCTCTGCCTCTCCATCTCTCTGTGCTGCCTGCATTGTTAGTATATATCATTGTTTCACCAGAAAAAAAAACAATAACTGACCTTGACAGGGATAGTTTTTATTTGGATAATCAGCTTTTATTAGAAGTTTTATTTACTTAATATTTATTAGCTAGGACCTCCTGCATGCTCCACACGCTACACCCACAGAGCGGCATGACTGTCTGAGCAACAAGAGAGGGGGAGTAGACCGCTCGGCAGAAGAGCTGTGGAATGCTCTGAGCAGCATGCATGGAAATTAATTAATACAATATATATTTCTTGTCTTTTCCCTGATGGTTTGAATAAGTTAAAAATGTTTTGCTAGTGACTTTTTAAGTATAAATTTGCACAAAATTTGGATACTGAGCAAAACCAAGTGTGCAGTTGGAAGGGGGGAGTCACTAGTGACCAGGTGTCCCACTTTAGGTGGGACTGCATAGCAGTTTTACCCATTATTCCACGTCCCACATATTGAGACAATGTCCCACATTTTCACTGGCTCTAGTTTTTAAAAGTCAAACCATGACGTGAAAGACGCTTGTTTTTTATCCAATGGCAGTGAAGAAAGCAGGGTCAACAGTCATCACAGGGCTGTGTTTTTTATGTCAATCAAACTGTGAACACATGGGTCAAGTGCACTGTAAAAAATATTTGTAAAATGTAAATGTAAAATATAGAATAATACTCCAACTTTAACTTATCAATGAATAAACGTATAAAAGTTGTATTTTTAGTAACCAGTGAGGCCCCCATCCCCAGAAACACTCCACTACGGCGGCATTTATAGATCGCTGCAGTGCTCACAAGCACTGGCATGCCTCTGTAATGGCCAATAAGAAGAAAGTGGTCTTTTAAAGAGACACAAGCTGAAACAGCTAGTTGCAGACAGAGGGTGAACTGGGGGGCTGTGTAAAAAGCAGGTATAAGATAAATAAGGATTTTATCTGTTTTTAAAACTTTTAAAAACTGAAAATCATGGTGGAGTCCCAGAATAAAATTATATAGAGATGGAAATGAGAATAATAGGCCCCCTTTAAAGGAAATACTGGCTTAAAAGGGAGAATAAGTATTCTCTCATCTGTCAAACACCAACAATTATCTGACCTTGATTTATCTCATGACTGCTTTAATCTAAAACTAAAAAAGTCCAATCTGTTAGACAAAGGCACATAATTAATATTGCACGGTATAGTGTGGAAATTCAGGAGTCACTGTGAACACTCGTCAAATAGCAGAAATTGATCATGCAAAAAATCACAACCTGAATTAAAGGATTATTCTTCCTTTTAACATCATATTTACCTTCTCCTATTGTTGCCCGTAAAACAAAGCATGGTTGCCTTCTTTTTTTGGAGGGACTAACAGAGAGTTAACAGTTCTTTCCAGCTATATAGTGAGGACTTGCAATTTCACCCAATCCCTGCACTTTTACTTTATAGAAGTGCTCTCAAAGCTCTCAGACAAATGACAGGAACTGCAATTTCCACAAATCATTCCAATTTCCCTCCAATACACATTATAATGAAAGCACTCGTCAACAAGCAATTCACCATAACACTTCCCTTTGACTTTTGGCTTTGGTGTGTCTGAAGACAGAAAAAAAAAATACAGTGATGCCACTATTTCTCGTAACTTATACTGTAACATCAACGTTGGAATTTGTCCTGCACAAATATGTTATATATATCAAAATGTCTTTCTAGGTATTTTTGCTGACAGACAATGGGCCTCGTACAGCAACTTTCTTTTAAATTTCTCTTAGCATAGGTGCAGGTGCTGTATGCAAACTTGTGCGTGGAGCTGGAGAGATGCCACCAAAAAAAGCCTAGAATCCCATCATTATAATTACTCTAAACATACAATCTAATCTCATTATATGATATTCATGCATTTTTTATCATCAACATTACAAGTTACATAAAGTAAGTTATAAAGTAATTTTAAGTGACATTAACTTGGTTTTGTAAGTCACAAAAACCTTCCTGATTAATTTTAGTAAAATAAATTTAATAAAAATTACAAAATTAAGTCATTCTCACTTATATTTACTAAAGCTACTTGATCAAGAATATTATTTTTATTTTAGTTAAAAGTTTTTATGTAATCAGTTTCAACAATTTGAGTTTGAGTTAAAAGGAACTTATCTGTTTTAAATTTAATTTTTTTTAGTTAGACAAACAAACTTTTAGAGTAGACATGTAAGGAAAAGCACAGGTGTCAATATATTCATATCAATATTAATAGACTATTAATAGACTCACAAAGAACCAGCATGCACAATGACAGGACCCTGAAACTGGTAAATGACATTCAAACACCATTAAAATCACCATATAATTATTAATGTATTTATTTATCAGTTGCTATTTTCAATTCAAATAATCAAACTTCTAAAATAATAATAATAATAATAATAATAATAATAATAATAATAATAATAATAATATATTTTAAAAAAACTGACTGGCTCCATTATACCAGGTATTCTATCCACTTATATTTGTAGTTAAAAATAATAAATATTATGAAACAATATAAATGAATAAACCAAGATTATCTCAATAGCTGATGCCTTTTTTTCTCATAAAAAAGGGATTTCACCAAGCTAAGAAGTCACTGCTAAACGCAGTCAAAAAAAGCAAGAAAGAATAAAACAATTGAATTTATACCATAGTCAGACCGACACAGCGGCATCTGCAGCCTATCAGGATGGATCAGCATGTGTCAGCTCTACTTCATCACCTTTCTCCAAACCAGGGTTTAACACAGAACAGATGCCGCCCAGCTTTGATGAACCAGCATTTCTATCAGGGATAGAGAAGTCACTTAAGGGTACCTCTGTTTAAACATCATTTAAATAATAAGGCTGGCAATATTCTATATATTTATTATTGTCTACAAATCCCATGCAAAAACAACAAGGTGTTCATATATCAAGCTCCCTGGTTTCTTACGAAGATATAAATCAAACACAGGTCACAAATATGTAGTTTATATGACCTATATAAGGTCAGTAAGTTCCTACTGTAATGATCACTGTAGTTTTTAGCAAAACATCACTCAAAAAAGAAGAAACTGTGCATTTGTTGGGGACTATAGTCAGCCATGGATTAAGTGCTCTAGTTGCCAATGCCTATTGCATTACACAATCCTGAGGATCCAGAGGATCCTGGCTGCAGGATTGTGTATGTGGGATTGAGTCAAAATAAACTATTGTGTGTGTGTGTGTGTGTGTGTGTGTGTGTGCGTTAATGGTATTGAAAGAACATGTTATACAGTGCAACAGTGTGACTCATTGATGTGTTTTATAGTTTTGAACCACAATGGAGGTCTATAGCACAGAGGAATAATAAAGGTTTGGGTACACATACAATACTTAGAAGCAAAGGTGGAAGTTAATGAATTACAACTACTCATATTACTGTAATGAAGTCATTTTTAGGATACTGTTTTTCTTATGCATTACAGTGTATAATCTATTTAACTACTTTTAAAATCATATTCCATAACATTTCATCTGCATTTTGAAAAATGATGATATGGAGTGCTGGTATTTTGGCATCTTTGAAAAATCTCCCAAGTAAAATGACAGACTTAATAAATTAGTCATGATGTTCAGTTTTATTAACACAGACAGCAGGTAAAACAAGCTTACACTGGTGCATCTTTACTTCCTACATAACACATACAGTGCTGACGGGTTCGATTGATTTATTGTTCCCACGTACATTTGATTTTTTCACATCAAAACTGCATTTTATTAATGTCATAACTTCAATATACTTTAAACCCTGACAACGGTGTCATCAGACTTATCCTGTAACTGACTCACTGAAAAAAGAGAGAACACAGAGAGAGAGAGAGAGAGAGAGAGACAGAGAGAGAGAGAGAGAATGAGCGATAAAGAAAAAATGGGAGATGAACATAAAACAATCCCAATAGATGTTCTGATAGATAGTGTGATGGGGATAAACATCTGCTGTTTGTGGAATGAGGACCAATCAATGACAGATCAATATAGCTACTAACTGTTAATAGAGGTTCACTTTCCAATTTACACTGAGATTGTAAAGAATAAAAAGAGAAAATCAAACACAATTTTTGGCTGTTTTTGTGATTATTGTGGCACACACTGAATTTGGAGAAGCATTTCAGGGTACTGCAATGCTACAGTGCGCTTTACAGGCCCAGTTGTTGATTTGAGGTATTATAGGTTAGAACTGGTGCCGTTCAGGCTGGAGATAGGAAATGGCTTGCTGAGATTTTGAATTGGTGGAGCTTGTTGGGGGCGATACACAGCCTGGGTGTAAGTGCTGCCTGAAAAGACGACTTCAGAGGGTAGAAAGGCTTTAATAGATTTGTAAGGAAATTGGTTTCTGGAGGCCTGATTTGATTTGACCTAGGCTTTAGGCAAGAGTTCTTAATTTGATTGTTTGTATGGTGTGTAAAGGTAGCTTTAGTTAAACTCTGGCCAATTCTTTAGATTTGACTGTTCTTTATGGAAATATTTCAAGGATCAGACAGAATTGCAAATTATGGACACATTTTTGTCCATAATTTGCAATTATGGGGCGGCTGTGGCTCAGAGGTAGAGCGGGTCGTCCACTAATCGGAAGGCTGGTGGTTCAATCCCCGGCTCCTCCTGCTGCAGGTCGAAGTGTCCTTCATCAAGATACTGAATCCCAAATTACTCCTGATGATGTCCATCGGTGTGTGTGAATTAATGAGTTAGTTTCTGTTCGACATGCTTTGAGTGTTCGGAAGACTAGAAAGGTGCTATACAAGTACAGGTCCATTTACCATTTTGTGAATGTAAGATTACTACTTGTCTGGGGTTTGATCATTTCATCAAAAATGCGTCACTGTAAGGAATTGTGAATTAAAATGACACACTGTAGCAGCAGAACCACAAGAAAACAACAGAAGGTCAAAGCAAGGGTTTGACATTTACACTGCAGGGAATCCACTCATTCTCCGTCTTCGTCTTTCTTACAGCAATATAGACCTTATGAAAATTGTGGCCCTTTTCCAGATAATTATCTTTTAATTGCTGTTCTTTTCCTCTTTTTTCAACTTTGGCCTTTTTCTTCTTCTTTCACACTTTGTTAAATCTCTCTGTAACAAAAGGTCAGAGTGCACCAAGTGTGATGCCACTGCTGCCACCACTGCGTGTGTGCGTGAGTGAGACGGACAGATCTATAATCGTACAGCTCACGCTCTTTGTGCACGTCATTTGCCATGGTAACTGGTAGTCAAATAGAATGCCACGCAGTCAGACAAAAGCTGGAAGAGGAGAACAGAGAGGAGATGAAGGGAACTGGAAAGGATGGACTAGGAGGATAGACTGGGACAGCTGATAAATCTGTCGCCTTGTGAGGGTCAAGGGAGTACTTATTTCTCTGCTCTCTCTTTCTTGATCACTGTAGCACTGGAAAAGAAAGAGAGTCGGCATCTGTCTGTATCACAAGTAAAGCTATGTTTGTGTTTGTGTGTGTGTATCTCTGTGTGAGCATCTCTCTCTCTGTCTGGGTCAAACGTCCTCTCTCTCAGCGTGCGGTCTCGACGCCGCACCCCACTCCCTACCCATAATCCTTTTCTCCCCAGGCGCTTCACTCTCCCGCAATTCGCCCCCACGCTGAGATGAAGTTATCACACTATGCACACTACCCTTGCTTGTCCACCCCTGTGTGAGTATGTGTGTGTCTATGTGTGCTGGTGTGTGCTTTCCCAAAACCTCACCCATTATTACTTGCTCTCCTCTCCCTGTGCAAAGGTTCTGCAGTCGGACATGCCTGTTTACTGCATAATAAGGCAAAGCTGCTACGAACACCATTCTATTCACGAAAACTAATAGGAAGTGGGAGTCTATGAATCCCCTCTCTTTTTCTCTCTCTCTCTCTCTGTCTCTCTCTCTCTGCTTCATACACAGTATTTTTGGGAGAGGATACACGAAAGATATATATAAATACATACTGTACACTGGTTTTTCCTCCTGCAGTAGGTTGGGCGAATTAGCTGTAGGTGTAAGTGTGAAAGTGGTTTGTCTGTATGTGCTAGCCCTGACATACACTCTCCAAGTTGTAACCAAAGGGGAACCTATCGTGACATCACCTATTGGTATGTGGAGTAACATTTTAAAGCCTTGAATTCTGCGTTTTGGCTGTCACCGTGACAGTTAGACGGAGCCAGTGGACTTGACATACTGTAAGTTGACCTGTTCTCATTGGCTGCACATTTTTGAATTATCCGTAACAGGAAACAATAGGCTTGCCTGGTCACACACAATCTGGTATTAAAGCTAAACAGTACACAAAAATATGTTTCTGAAAACATTTTAAGTGAGAAACAGGCACAGGAATAGGAATCTGGATTCATATTTGATCAGCACTGCCTAGTTTGACATTTTGGTCAGAGCTGTCAATCACAAGGTAGACACGCCCAAAAGCATACCCTGCTTTATCGCCTATTTTACTCTAAATTGGACCATAATTTAAGAAATTAACATCATAATGTATTGAAGAAGATGTGAAACTCATTTTGAAACTGTTTAATGAGCTCAAGAAGTTGGCTCATTCTCCATTAGGGTGAATGGTATCGTTATGTTATTGCAGCCAATGGAGCTCCCCCTTTACATAGAGGGCAGGTTTAAGACACTTCCGCATTGGCTTGACTTTTCAGACCTGAAAGCTCCGTCCATTATATGTACTGTCAGTGGTTGTAACCAAGCTTTTGTCCAGGCTACCTGTCTTGTGATTCTTGAAGGATCAGTGTGCAGGATTCAGTGGCATGTAACACTTAAGTTGCGGATTTGCAAACATGGCTGTAGGCTCTGTAGAAGAGGACCCACTCCATCTGTAATTAAAAACTGCATATTCTAAGGTAACAAAAACACAGTGATTCTTATTTTCCAGTGATACACTAATGAAAACCTACCTATGCAAAACAACCTATTTCTGACAATAGATCCTCCTAAATGGTAAAGCCTTTCCAGGAGTTGGGCAAAGAATATAGAATCTGTCTGGTGGTCCGATGGTGCTAGAGGAAAGGCCATTGGTTCATGAACATTTTATTTGTTACTTACTCATAAACAGTGGTTAGTGTTTATCGCACACTCTGTGTTAACTCACTTTTGTGGAGTATTTTGCTGTCCTCACCCTAGCCAATTTTTCCACTATCTGAATAGACCTTTTTAACAGCAGCCATTTTTACACAAAATAGCAGGGTAACCACAGGTGTTACTAGTAATACAAATTAAGGCTCTGTTCCATTTAGTGTAGCAGAGCCTTTCAAGTGAGTCAACATATCCCCTGACTGTTTGACCCGAATGGAACTTATCATAATATTTATATATATATATATATATAATGTTATATGTTAATATATATAACATAATTTACGTGTCAAAACGGCTGCTGTGAAAAAAGGTCTGTTGACTGCAGCTTTTCTCTAACTGTAACATTAATTTGGCGTCAGGATAAAATACATTAAAACATTTCCAGGTGTTTCCATGATGCATTTCTTTTATGCACTATATCCGAAATACAATCCCACACACAGGGCTTCTAAAAATGCAAGTGTGAGAGATGATGGTGTGATCAGCTGCCATGGGTGTCTGTAGAAAACTCTTTGCCAAACCCTCTTGGTAGATATTGAGATATTTCAATGAATATGACATTTGACCAGCTTGTGGTTCTAGATGAAAAGTGTGGGGATGACCAAGTTAGTGGTTTCATCCTCAAGAGACCAGGAAGAACTGTACCAAATTACATGGCAATCTATTTAATAGTTGTTGAGATATTTCAGTCTGAACCAAGGGAGTGAACAAAAAGTTGATGAACTGATTTGTTATTCTTTTTTTTAATTGCCCTCTTTTAATTTTGTGAAGTTAGGGAATCATTAAAATAAAAAACAGAGGATTTATCCTCTGGGAATAATGAATAACACATTTAATATTGATCTTCCTGGAGTTGCTAATATATCTTGCTGTGAAACAAAGTTTTGGACGGACAAAAACCCTGCCGCTACATGACAGTGGCATTTAATGTGGATAAGAGAAACAGAAAGTCAAAGGTAAGCTGTAAAGAAGAGGAAAGGTAGAATGGACACAGAATTCTTCACAAGTTCAATTCTTCAGAGGATTGCCAGTAAGAAAGAAAGTAAGCAAGTCAAGACAGAAAGAAACCAGGAAGAAACAAACATACCTAAGGAAACAAAGATAAGAATAGAATTTCTGAGAAGAAGTCTGTGGAGATTTGCTGTGAATGCCAAATGTCACCTTTGTATCTCTAAAGCTTTCGTTTGTCCTAGTTTGGTTTGGGATGCAAAATACAACACTTTAAAGCTGCATCAGGCTCATTTTTAGACAGAACCACAAACTAAGGCTGCAATAGTAATGAGTGGCCAATCCCAACTAATTGAAATGCCACAGATTAATTCTGTTTCGTCAAACTCTGATGTTGATATGGACACTGGTGAGCAGTTTCAAAGAGACAAACTATAATTAAAAAAAAAAAAATAAAATATCTCCTAAACAGCAGTGAGCGTACACTCTATTGAAAGAAAGTTGGACTCACCAACATCTGATTTGCTCTTTTGGCCCCTTGGTCCTCTATTAGCATAAATCATCACAGACACATCAGGGATGCTTGTGCTGACCTAATCTTACAGAATTCTCGGGTGTTGATGTTCCAAACATTTTTATACAGCTTGCTGTCACTACGATTTGGACTGGCCAATGTATGATGTTGCCAAGAACAGCATTTAAATTCAGCAGGAAATCTGCACCTTGAAGCAAGAAATTCCAATTTGATAGATTTTGGTCAATGAGAGAATGATCAATCTGCTTATCTATCTGCTAGATGAATAGGACACCTACCATTGGTTATCAGTAACAGCAATTTCACTTTTTACAGTATTTTTAGTTTAATATATTATGATATGACTCTCCAAACACTGACTGGACCAGTATTGGAAATTCCCCCGATACTGCCTAGAATACGGAATCAAGTATTGGCGAGCACACGTCTGTGCACCAATTCATAGTCGGATAATGACTAGGACCATAGTCATGATCTGCCCTACTCTGACTCTGACAGGGTTTAACCTGAGCCAGACCATAAAACAATAACAGCCATCATACAGGCTTAGTACTATATGCCTGTTAAAAATAATAATATACAGTATAAATAGTATATCTATTTTTTTAACACACATTTATTGGATCAGTACTCAGTATTGGCCTATACGCAATGTCAGGTATCAGAATTAATGACTGACACGAGGTCAGCTAGGTCTGCTTAATTTGATACTAGTGTCTGTGTGGGTAAACTCCTCCCAACAACCCACAATGCAGTGTTACAAATGAGCGAACTGTGCAGCAGCCTGCATGTTCAATTGACACATACTGCATCAAAAAATACTTGCTGCTACTTTAGTGATATTGTTTATGTCATTTAATGTATTTTTATTCTGAGAATGTCAAGGAGCTGTCCAAATGTTGTGCAAAGCGTCAGAGGTATCATTTTCATGTATTGAAAATATTTAGCATTGGGTTTAACATTCAGACATGCTTCCCAGTTCACTCTCATTGCTTACCATAAATGTCGAAGTGAAATAGGAGCTGTTACATTTGCAGCCTGCATTTGATTTGCTTTTTGGACAAGAAAAGAAGTAGAGAGTATAGAAAGAAAAAAACCTAGGTCAGGATAGAAGGCACACTGTGGGTTCTTCACACCTGAGAGTTTCTGATATAACAAAGTCTTCAGAGGTTTGGATAACAGGTGCCAAATGTCAGCAGCTCCATCTCCATAGAGCTGCTGTTGGCCTAGTTTGTCTTGAGATGCAGCTGTATGCTCTGTCATAGAGATGGCAAATAAGCACCTGTGGGGGTTCTGACACACACACCTAAACACACACACCTACACACACACATATATACATTCCCAAAACACAAGTGCTGTACACATCTACGATAGACCTGTCTGCACAAAAGCTTTTCCAGGATACACAGGAAATGTAATTCCAAGTCAAACATGGGCATATGAACAACCATGTACACAAACACACATACAAGCATACCGTATGCACAGTGTAATACCATACCACAGCGAAAAGAGAAAAATAGGACAGCGTGGATTCACACCACCCTTGGTTGTTGGTCGGGATGACTGTAAATGGTAAATGGACCTGTACTTGTATAGCACCTTTCTAGTCTTCCGACCACTCAAAGTGCTTTAAGAAACTAACTCATTCATACGCATTCACACACTGATGCACGGCATCAGGAGCAATTTGGGGTTCATGTGGCAGGAGGAGCCGGGGATCGAACCAACAACCTTCCGATTAGGGAACGACCCAGTCTGTTTCTGAGCCACAGCCGCCCCCACTGTCAAAAACCTCTATTCTCTCACTTGCTTTCTGTGGCTCTCTGCCTCTCACTTCTTATCCTTTCATCCAGATTCCACACACCTTTTAGAAACTGCTCTTTCAACATGAAATAATGGTAATTATTAAAAAAATAAGTTAAACAGACTCTTCAAATAAATACATTTCAAATCTAAAATCATCATATCATCATCAATCATCTAAAAGATTAGTTTAGTGCTGTTTTAGTGTTAACAACATTGCTGATGGTGAAATTGGCAAGTATTGTTGTCAATATAGATATTTTTTGTCACAAATGTTGGGATGTTATTTGCGATTGCTTGAACAATCTCTGGAAAAATGAACACTAAATTAATTACAATGTTTTACTGTGGTTTGTATTATTATATGTCTCTTAAGAACAAAATTCAAAAATTGTATTTTGTAAACTGCCTACCATGCAGGTTAATTTGTCCATGAGCACCACCTTCCTATCTGTGCAGGGATTTTTCTTTCGTGCTGCTTGAAAATCAATGTAGGATTTCTGAACATATATGTAGTTTAGTGTTTGCTGTTGACTGGCAGCAGAATTTTGCTAATATTCTGACAACCTTTGTTCCTGTTTCTTTGCATTTCCGAGGACAAACATTTCAAAAGACATGGTAAAAAAAGTCAGGTGCTTTAAACCATGGGCTCCACCACCACATACCTAAAAATGTTGCCACACTGAATAGCAATTTTACCCTTTTGATTTTGTTTTACAACATTAGCAATAACACCCCATCACTGAAATATACATATAATATACATATTTGTTCCTAACAAGTCTATGTTACTGACTTAACATGTCTAAGTCGACTGTAGCAAATACTGAACGGTCTCATGTTCTTCTAACTGTACTATGTTCATTGTATCTTTATCTTGAGTGTTAATTGGTGTTATTATGTGTGTATAGGCTCTATTGATATTGCATATAGCAATTCCGACCACTCAAAGCGCTTTTACACTACGTGACACATTCACCCTTTCACACACATTCACACACAGTGATGTGAAACTCCATCGAACAGAAACTAACATAACATACACATTCACACACTGATGCTATGCATCAGAAGCAATTTGGGGTTCAGTATCTTGCTCACTGGATACTTCGATACGTGCCAGGAGGAGCCGGGGATCGAACCAACAACCTTCCGACTGAAGGACGACCCGTTCTGCCTCTGAGCCACAGTCGCCCATGTATGTACACAGAATATTCAACTCTCAAAACATTTCTGGAAATAATTTCATTTTCAATTTTCATTTTTGTTAAGATAATACGGAATATATATGCATTGTGTTTTATTCACTTTATTCATTGATCTGAAATGATAATTAATGGAAAATGAATAGTCATTCTGATTATTATTTTTTGATTGCTAATGTATGCTGTGAGGAGTAATCATTTTTCTTCTGTTAAGATTATCTACTCAAATATCTGTATTTGTATTGGCATATCATGGTGTTTATTTCACCATCCAGCTATTAGTTTCAGTGTTTTTGGGGCAGTGAGCCGCACATTGTAAATTCATGACCATGGTTTCTCAAATTAAAGTTTTATCACATTGACCTGACAAAAGTATATGTAAATTACAATACTATCAGTGAGCTGAAAAACAATCTAATTTAAAAATTGTAAAGCTTTGTATTACAATTGACAATTTTACAGGCAAAAATAATTTGTTCTGTGTATTCTCTTGTATATTCCATCCCATGTGGATTTTATTAATTTGTATAATGACAAAATAGTAATGATTTGTGAATTAAATGTCTTTTTTGGCTTTTAATAACGGATATATAAACAACTCACCCGCATAACAAATCAAATTAACTTAAAAAGCCTAACATTCAAACATGACAACTGCACACTCACATGCAGTTATTAAGTATTAAATATTTTTAACCCCATCTTTTTGAATGATTGGCTGCTTTTTATATCTACTTCGGGGAGCCAGACTTATAATCTTTCAGCATGAAGTGTGGTCTGTGAATGTCATGCTGTCAGAAAAGTGTGAGGCATTTTTCAGAAGGGATGCCCGTGCCTGTTTAACGTAACAGCTTATAGGGTTAGTTGTAACCAAATGTAGCTCAAACGAACAACACCGAATCATTCACCATTATAGACTTTACATGGCACATGTGGATATGTAAAACCATGCATCATTACTGGGTTAGCTATCCAAACTGCCATGAAGCTGATTGGCTGGCCTCCTCAGCAGGCAACATTTTGATTGGTTACACGCCTAGTGTGGTTTCCAAGGGGGTCATGTGTTGTATGAGCTCCTAAAAGGAATATTGAAATGTTTTCATCCTAAGCAAGCATTTCCCATGGCAACATTGATCAGCCAATGAACATGCATAAGTGCAATGAGGTCTAATGACATCACTTCCTGTTATAAGCCGATGGCTCAGAAGGCAAATTAGGCATGGCCACCCAATCAAATCCTGCAGAGCACCAACCTTGCAACAGCTGCTGTAGTGAGTAGCATAACTGATGTTTTAACAGCAGTCACAATAAAAGGCCAAATGTTTTAAACAATAGGGATGGAGCAAAATAACAGTGATGCCTTCGAAGGAAAGACGAGTGACAGTTACAGACTCCTCGAGAAGTAAAGATACAGGTCAAAGCTGTAATTGTCACAATTATCCACCTCCGTTACTTCAAGACAGGACTCGTGAGTCATGGCCTGACTTTCTATTAATGCAGACTCTTTGTGTGTGTGTGCTGGTGTGTCTGCCTTACGTGCGAGATGTCGCACTGTCCGTGTGTTCCTTTTTGATGCTGTGTGCAAAATTAACTAATATAATCGAAGTGATGTTGCCCTTTTAAAATAATCTCTGACTCTGGAGTCAGCAATATGTGATTATGTTTCAGTTAAACTCCTGATGTAAATGACTTAGGACCAAAAATTCCACATAGCTTGAATCTGGAATATTAATTTGTATGGATAGAAATGAGATTCGGAGCTCAAGAAAATTCCAATCTTACCGTACGTTATGACCTGGAGAAGTCAGCCTTTGTCTTTGTCTGAGATTAATGTCGTCTTTAAGGTTGAAAAGAAATACTCTTTGCTCTGTTGCAGTGTGCTGAAGCCAAAACCAAACACCAACACCTGGGGGATAGAGAAAAGGGTGGGTAGTGAAAGAGATTACATCAAATTTGAGCTAAATGATCACAAAGGATGGGAATTACAAGCCTTTAAAACAATCAGAAGCGTGGAGGTGGGCAGCCAAGAGAAAGTCAAGCATATTAAAAACATGATGTTTCCTACACTTCTTTACAGTCAGTAAATCACAGTGTCTGGGTGCAAAAACCAACTGAATTGATCTAAATAATACAGGCTTTCACCTATCTTTCCCGTAAATTCTTTGGAAGCTGAGGAATGAAGACAGACTTGAGAATAAAGCTTTCTACAGGTTATTAAAGGACGAGTGCTTTGACAAAGCGTAGATATCTGAGGAAAGGTAGACTGAAAGCTGTGCTTCGCTGTACCGTCTTCTCTTGGTGTGCTTTGTCATATGTATTGTGCCTCGGCCTTCATGAGCCCTTACAAAATGAACGGTCATGGGAAACTCAGTAGGCAGTGCACAGACTCCACAGGGAAACCCAGCTCTGCTAGACCCCCCATGGGCGAGCAGTGTCTCTCTGTCTGATTCTGTTCCATGGCAGAGTGTTGTCCCTGGGGGCAGCCAGTTCATGTACCCAGACAAGGGTAGGCACTGTTAAAGAAGCAGTTTATAAGGGGCAGTGATATTTTCTGATGTCTGATCCTCCACAACTCAAAGTCTGTCTTTGTAATGCTGCTCCATACCAGTGTTTTATATTTTCTATATTTGCAATTCGTCTTGAAGCAGTTTTTTCTTAATTCAATTCAATTCAATTTTATTTGTATAGCGCCATTTCATAACAGAAGTTATCTCAGGACACTTTTCAAATAGTGCAGCTCTAGACCGAACTCCTTATAACATAACAACAACAGAGACCCAATAGTCTCTGTAAATTAGAGCCATCAATTCCAGGTTAGCCATTCAGATCCTGTAACCACCAATATTCTTGTCATACCACATACAAATTTACAATTATATATTATATTAAATACTAATCTTCTATTTTCATAAAAAATCATGAGAATGTTACCATTACCATTTAATTACATTTTTGCTCAGTTTTTAAAACATTAGTTAAGTTTACAGATAAATATTATGTTTGATATTATGTAATGACTTTAGGGGTTTCTCTGTCATTAATGTAAAATGTGTTGAGACCAGAGTTTTAGACCATTCCGCTGAATCTGTGCCATTTCCATGGTAAGAGTTGTGATAATGTTAACTAGAGCTGGCACACATGACATTATTTCAATAGGCAGTTCTAGTACTGATACGAGGCACCGACATCTGCTTTGTGATTTGGTCCGGTAGATACTGGCTGTATAGGAACCTGTGCAATGTGTTTAGGTACCCAACCCTAGTTAGAACTTAACTAAAATACTTTTTTTTTTCTCAGCACTGTATCTAATATTACACATGATTAATTCAAAAATGTCTAATTATCAATCTCAGACCATTGTATTAATTTATTTTCTAAATGGATTTTTAATTTTTTCAACAGGACTAAGTTTTTAAGCATGTTTTAGCAAATACATGAAATGAAGCCACACAGCATCAATGATAATAGCACTGGCAACTTCAGATGGTTTACCAAAACTATCTTTAAAAAAATAAAAACATTAACACAATTTAGGTAACAGGAATTGAGGTACGCTGAGATTGACATTCTCAGTCATACTTACAATATGATCAAAAATACAGAAAATGGAGTTGGAGGAGTTACTTTTAAACTTAATAACCTTCAAAACTCCAGTGCTTAATCATGTTACTAGTGAAATGTCCCAAATTGAGTTAAAACCATGCGACATGATATGTATATTTTAACTAACATGTTATGGTTTTCTGATGAGAAAATTTATCCTGGGTCTAAACTGAGTCACACAATAATACAAAAAAAACAAGGATTCTACTTATGTTTCATTATGAACTGCCATTAATTTTTATTCTCAGGATTTGGTATTTCCGTAGACAAATTTCACTAACTTTGTAAATATGAATTTATAACAAAAATTAAATTCCTTGTTTGCTATGTAACTGAACTGAAAGAGATCAGAAGCTTCTCAACTTGCTGGTGTCCTAACGACTTCAATTAAGTTTGAATATGAATATGTCTAAGTCTCCGCTTTGAACTGTGAAGATGTTAAAGCTAGATCTATCCACCTCTGGAGTTACACTTTGACCCAGTACACAGCCAGCCAGTGTCTCTTTGACAAATGTAATTTCATGCAAGAACCTCTCTGTAGCCAGCCATTTTGTGTCACGGAGGCAACCCCCCTGGTTCCGCAGCTCTTCTCTAGTCTACTATTATTCCATGGCCACATTGTGTCCTGGTAACTGAATGAAATTTAAAGGCGTTGACCCCCTACGGCCTTTAAATGTCCCCCTGTCAAACCCTATTCCATGCCATCTTGTCTCCCACTAGGCAGCCATTTTGCATCAAGTGGAGGAGCAGCAGCTGAGGCTTCCAGTGTCATTGGCATGAACAATATCACGTATGTTATTCTGCTACATTGGCAAGCAATTTATGGCAAGGATATTCACATTTGATTGTCCACCTATGGACCTTGAATAGGATTAGTCTCGCTGCATTTTTATTTTATATAATATACAGTTACAGTTTGTATAGAGTTATTTTTTGACTTTCAATAAATGCAAGACAATAGTTACTTACATTTTTAAATGTTAAGTATAGTCATTTTTATCAATATCAAGGTTTTATATTAATTAAAACTTTGAGGAAACGTTGTTTTGCAGCATTATTATAATAAAGTATATTGAAATGCCATATAAGCCAAGCAGTATATGTATGTAAAATATGTAAATACCAAAAGCCAGCATAAGACATACCGCAAAGGGTTGCAGGTTGGAATCAAACCCAGGCCACTGCGGTAAGGACTCAGCCTACATGGGGCACACACTCTACCAGGTAAGCTACCGTGCAACCCATGAATAAACATTTGAACTGATTAATGAAAGATTATCATAGACGTATTGGCTAAACAGGTACATGGATGGATTAATGTTTAGATGTGAAGCCGCTATATGAGCTGTAAGTGAAACTCACTCACTCACAGGATCACCATTAGCTTGGTGCACTGCGAAACGTTGTTTGTAGTGATTCTGATGATGCTCAGGAAGTGAAAGGCAGACTGGATGAGACGGAAAGATGAAAGCCTGTGCTGTGCTACTTATTGTTTACTCATTGTCCCAGTCAACATGTGTGTGAAATCTGGAATCACCCAATTTATTCTTAAATTATGGCTAAAAACCTATTTTGAGCTCACAGTGACCTATGACCTTTGAATTAAAACCAACTTTGATATATGGTCACAATCTCCCCTTCTGTTCCTGAGTTATGGTGTTGTATAAAGGCCAAAAACTTGTTTTTCCAGGATGTTACAGTGAAGTTGACCTTTGACTTTTTGGGTAAAAATCATTGAATCCCATTACTGGTGTTTATGGCATCAATTCTTGAGTTATGATGTAGAGTATATATAAAGTAAAAGATTTCTTAGAAGTAACCTACATAAGTTAGGTCAGGCACATTATGTAAGTTATATAAGCTTCTTTTCCTAAGCAGTTTTTGTGCCTAATCCTAACCATTTCACAGCGTTAACCATGAACACTTTATTTTGAAGGTGTAACGTGGCTTTATTTATTCATGCTAACAGCGTAGCACATCCAGAAATGAAACAACCACTGACCAAGCGGCAGTATTTGAAGAGCTGGGAGTTTACTCAGGCACTGGGAATTTATGTAGAGTTGGTCATAGGACCCAATTGTCAGAATAAATACTACTATTATTTGTTAAAAATGTTTTGATAATGTGACTTGTGTAATGGCTCCACACCACTGCTGTTTTAGTTTAAAAAAAAAAATAGATTCAATGCCTATGGAGAAGGGTTTGTGTTCCCGCTTTTGAAGATCCAAGGCATTACCAAAAAAACATGATGAATCGAAGACTTTCATTCATTTTCTTTAAAGCAATGCATCTCTAAATTCTGACTAATGCACACATGCATCGTGTATTGTATGAGCTCATCATATCTTTCTGGAGTAAGGAGGGATGAGTGAAAGAAGGGAGGATGGACTGATGCAACGATGGATGGAGAGATGTGAAATGGGTGAGATTAGGTGAGGAGATACCATTCATGCACAGGAAGGAGGGCAGTTAAGCAAGTGTGTGTGTTCTCTATGTTTTTGATTCTGAGACCACCTGCAAGGACAGACAGAGCCAGGGGTGTTGTGTGTTGGTGGAGGTGGTTGTGGTGTGGGCGTGTACATAAACATACATATACACACACACACACACACACACACACACACACACAGACCCCCTGCCAGTACAGAAGGAGCTGAAGCAGGTTCTGTGCTGGTTGATAAGCAATAGTAACACTGCTCTTAACAGGGAAGTTGTGTTTCCAAAAGAAAACCACACTCCTAATTTGTGTGTGCTATGCCTGGACCCAGAGTCTATTACCAGCAGGGAACCCCAAATACCTTGAGACTGGGCTCAGATTCATACACTGAGCCAAAACTGTACTTCAATTAAGAATCACATTAAATCAGTGTGGTCCTGCAGCTTTCATGGAACATTTTTTTTGTATTTAGCTATAAACATTCAAAGGTTCTATATATAACTTTTAGGAAACTGTTGTTTATAGTGACACCAATGGTTGTGTGAACTGCAGTCACAGTCCTGTTGCTCACGCTCCGTACACAGTCCATATCAGCCGAATTAGACTGAACACTGAAAAAAAATCTATGCCTTGCATCGCTCTTGACTAGTAGAAAGTAATCCTTAGCTTTGTACCGTTCCATCATTGTTGGCTAAAATCCACACTGGTTGTCTTAACACACAAGTTGGTGTCAATCATAATGTTAGCTAGGAAGATTATTTTGAAAGCCAATTTACATATCTACCCAGGTAGCAATTTGCTTACGATATTGTTAAGAAGCAAACAAGCTGGATAACGTTACCCAAAACCGGCTGTCCCACAATGTCAACCAACAAAGTAACAAACCTTTCTTTGTGCAAACTGCAAACAGCCTTTGAGTCTGGATGAAGCTAGTTGACAGTATTATCTTGTGTTAACTAGATAGCAATTTGTCTTAAACTGAACAGGTGTACAGCAACTCTAAATGTCACACAGTATACTGAGCCCAGCAGGTATTGAGGGCAACATTTTTTGTAATTTGAGTGCATGAATGATTCATTTGTACCCCTGCATATTTTGCAAACATATTTTCCCTTAAATTAATAATTTGTACCATCACATTTAAATTTGCTCCTTTTAATTAATACTTTGTGCCACTGATTACAGAAGTTGTGTGTTTAGTTGAATTCATCCCCTTGCATTAGACTATTACCAGTCAGAAATTAAGTGCTGTTATTTATTGTTTTTACACACATCAGCTGATAGGACAAATAAAGTGGAAGTAATTTACTGGTGTACCCTAAAGTTGAACTCATTTCAACAATTTTCCATAACAGTTTAATTTTCTTGAAGATCCCTGTTAAATGTCAGTAAAGATCCAGGCTTATTTTGCATTGACACCACTTCATCAAGACTTAGCAACAAGGATTCATCTTTCTCATGACATTACTCTGAGGACAAATTTCAACACATTAACCCTCTACAGAGTTCTCAAACCAAATTAATTTATTTGAGCCTGTTTGCCGGTTTGGAATATTTATGAGACGATGTGGAATAACAAATCAGTTTTTCTTCACTGCAAGGACTCTCAAAAACCTTTATGTGTTGTTTCTTAATTTATTTTCAGTCTACATTGTGTACCTTTGGCAAACAGTCTCTGGAAGTTATTTAATCAATGAAATACAATTTTAGCCTAAAACCTGACTTCTGATTGGCCTTGATACCCTAAGGAACACATACTGTGTAAAATCTTGACAAAATATAAATATATTACATGGCAGTTGCTTTTATAGTCAATCTTAAAGTTTTAATTAAAAAGAAATATCAAGTGTAATAATCTGTCTTTGGGTTGAAGAAATTGTTCCAATGCAGTTTGCACTCTGAAATGTTTACTACATAGTTTAAATAATAAGGAGTAAATAATCCAGCTTTTATTTTTTATTATTAATGAACTAAATTAAACTAAATTATTAAACACAGAAAAGACTAATCTTCCTAACTCTCCAATTGCAGATGTGAAGATGGTTATGTATGTAATATAGATATGGCCTTTTACGTGAAAATCAAAAATGCTGTTTGTGGCTGAAAAAAAAAAAAATATAGCAACCTGCCTTGGATCACTCTGTTACGGCCACCACCATTATCTGGGCATGTGTCTCTGTGTTGTGCAGCTGTGTCATGTTAAGCAGGATGTGCGATCCCTTGCCGAGGATTGGATGACACGAAACCTGTCTACTTCCTGGTTCCGGTCGGTGATCTGATTGGTGCGGCGTCTGGCAAGCTCCTCCAATCCTCTATCGCCTTCCTGTTTAAAAAAGCTGTCAGTGGTGATTCGGGTCTCTCGGTGATCAACTCGCTTTGTGTACATTGTGCTCTACTGTGGTAAACCTATAAACTTCTGTAGAAGCTTTACTTTAGTGGATTGAGAAATGTAAAATCTTTGTTTCCTGTGTTGCCTCAAATCAGAGAAATTTGGCAAGGAAATTGGGCAAGGATATAGGTGGGGGTAACTGACACATGTAGATTGATTTTGTTAGACACACTAGGTTTTAGAGGGTGCTGCTTATTTTGTATTTTGAT
>JAGRRF010007494.1:809332-820439 GCA_019097615.1 Morone chrysops
TATACAACTGTAAACATAAGCACACATACAGACACCCACACACATACACAAATATGAAAAATTTGGAAGTTAAAGCAAAAACAAATGCACAGCTTCACAAAAACATGCTCAAGTTAGGGATTTGTTAGAGGCAAATTGTGTCTGTCACTGTTACATGATGTGTTAAAAGTAAATGTCTGTAAAATAAGATGACCTAATTTGTAAAAAAGACATTCCAACAAAGATTTTTATTTTGAAAGGTACTGTAAATCAATCAACAAGAAAACAAGAAAAAAAAAAACATTGTGTCAAGGTAAGAACCTTTCAAAATAAATAATAATAATAATAGTTTCACTTTGGAAGCAGCTGGGAAGACTTTAGAACTAGTATAATTCACCAAGTTTAAAGCTGCTAAGCAGAACTAGAAAAGTTAATGAAAGTGGATTTGGTTCTGTATAAAATATTGTAAATTCCCACATTGAATCAATACGCTTCAAAATGTTCTTATCCATTAAAAGGGTGCCTTTTTAGGCTGTGTCAAATCTCAGTATTTGTTGTGAATTCATTATTTTGTGGTGTGAGGTTATAACAAAGAAAAGTCAATTTGTATTTACATTCATATTTCCCCAGAGTAGCCAGTGACTATGAAAAAAAACCCCAACAAGAAAGCTTTGTTCTCGTGTCTTTGTAGGCATTCAATGAATTTTCACAGCAGTTAAAGGTTTGGTTTACATAAATTACACAACTACTTATTTCTCGCTTACTCTAGTGGTATGTAAACCTGCAGGTGGTTTAAAGGTCCAGTGTAACATTGAGGAGGATCTATTGCCAGAAATTAAATATCATATTTATAGGTATGTTTTCATCAGTGTTGGGCAGTAAAACATTAATATTACAGTAGTACTTTCCTCAGTAAGAAGTAGTGTAACTAATTACTATTACATTTCAGAAATATTATTAGAGTTGCCCCCCCAACAAATAATTAGTTACAGCCTTCTGTTTGTTGTCACCCATTTCTGTAAGCAGGAAAATTACATTGGAAGATGGAGATTACATTCAGTGACTGGAAATATTCCATTGCCTTTATTTTAACAAACAACTGGATTTTGGAAACTTTTAGGTTCCAAACTTTTTGGAACCTACATAAATCCTTGACTTAAACTAATAGTGTCAATAATTACTGTTGGCAGGGAGTAATAAGTGAAGTAATAATACATAGAGTAATAGAGTATAGAGTAAAGACTAATGAGTAATTAAGTACATTTATTTATTATAACAAGCCCAACACTGGTTTTCATTAGTATATAATCACCTGAATTACGTTTTCATGACCTTAGAATGAGCCGCTTTTATTTACAGATGTTCTGGTTTGCCTTCCATGGAGGCCGCCATGTTGAACTGCCATGTTTCCACAGTAGCCCAAACTGTAAAAAAAGTGAAATGTTTCTCTGTGATCATTGAAATTTTAATGGGCAGGGCCTACAAGCATGATTTTTGACATTACAAATGAAGTCCATCCTGGTCCAGTACTCAGCTTCTACAGTGTGATGTATAAACTTGAAACCACCAGTGCACATACACTGAGAATGGACTTTACAGTTAAGTAGGAGAAATCTTGTGTCCTTTAACGAGAGCAAACACTACACTTTTGCTCCAAGGATTTACACTCAATTGCAAAACTGGCAACAATAGAGTTCATTGCGTTTTTGAGACAGCAGCAAAGATCAAATGTTACCACTATAGTGCCCCTAGGGAACATGTGTTTTTCATTCAACCAAGGACAGAATATGATGATGGAATGCATCATTAGTATTTTTGTCTAACTTCGTGGACATGTGATAATCATTACACAGCAAAACACATAAATCAGCTTGTGGGTACAGCACAGTGGCATAGTGTCACCCTCTGCTTCTTGGCTTTGGCAGCCTTAACAGACAGTGAGGCTAGCAGCTGCAACAGTTGGCTGTAAAGTAGGTGAGGTGTGAATGCTTTATGGCCTGTACACAAAGGTGACTTCATGGCTTCCCTTGATGTAGCACAGAGGACAAATATCCAGAAGATTGCTAGTAGTGGTTCTATCCCAATTGTCTCAGAGTCACAAAAGAGTCTGAAACCCAGCCAAGAGCTCTAGTTATTTTCCAAGCTACAAGGGATTCTTCAATTTCATTCTTATGGCTGTGTGTAACGAAATAGCTGGTACAGGCCGGTGTATCATAGTCTTTTCCTTACTCTGTCGAATAACATGTACCGGCAGGAAATCCCATACATTTCTCATGTAATGGGATGGGATGATTTGAAGCCTGAGTTCAGGTTTATAAACTATGCCAAAATATGGTCAAAGGAGAGAAAGTCTGGTTGTAGTTGAGGTCGGACAAGGAAGAGGCCACACTGATGGTTAGTTTGACAGGCTTGAAATCAACATTGAATCCCCTCCTGAAAATACACACTACAAATAGGGTAAATAAGTCCACCTATATTCAAAAATATATTAGCCACCAGTGCACATCCCTTGAGAATGGACTTCACGGTGAAGTAGGAGACATCTTGTGTCCAGCAGGAAGAATTTAGAATTGAAAAATATTTGTACATTCAGAGATTCTGGAAATGTTATTGAGGTAGAGGGATATATATATATATATATATATATATATATATATATATATATATATATATATATATATATATTTAAATCAGATATGCATTAATGTTCCAAGCAGACTATTTGTATATGTTGTAATATGTCTATATAATATGTCTATATATCTATGTCTGGAGGGGATCTTTTAAGGTTCTATACGTAACTTTCATTAAACAGGTGTTAACAATGACACCAGTGGCCGTTAAGTGAACTGCAATCAGCATTGTGTTGCTGGAAAATAAATTACTATGTGCACGATACATTACAACCTGTTCACAAGTGATTAATACATAAAAATAATATGTAAAATGTTTTAAATTCTTAGATATAGTACATTTAACACAGTGTTAAACTGACAAGACACATAAGCAAGGTACACATTGACACTTTTATTTATTTATCTGCGACTTTGCACTCATTTGGTGTTTTTGTTTGATTCGTCCTTGCTCCAGTGTACTGCAAACACATTTGTCAGCAGTGAGCATTTAACCACTCTCAGGGAATAACCTTTAATTGCAAAAATCAATCAACCAAAAGTGCAGTTTTACTTTTAAATGTTAAACATTGTTAATATATAATGAAGAAAACCTTACATTCAACCTCTGTTGGCTGGAAAGTTAATAGCTGGTCAAACTACATCAAGTTCACCTTTTAAGTTCTGATTAATAAAATATATAAACCATAGGTGTAGATATATGTATTTTGTAGGAGCCTAGTCTTGGTGAATGAGATTAATATGTTATTGGTCTAGAGAGAAACATAACTACCAGCACTCCTTTGTGCATTATGTGCTGTTCGTGGACAAAATAATTGACTTGCTTGACATGAAAATAGGATCATGTCATTGTAGACAGCAGATCTGTGTATCGCCATCCTCTCTTGCAATGATTCCACTATCATCATGGTCATTTACAGTTATTGCCACACATTGTATATCATTTATTTACTTTTTCTCAGACAAATAATGTTCACGGACCATTAAAGTCACATTTGTTGACTTCCTTCTTCACTCTTTGCCAGATGTTATGGCAACTAGAAAAGTGGGAAATAGGAAATACAATTTTGTTTTTTGATGATAAAGCTGAAACTTTGAACCTTGAACTTAATATCACAAGTTATGGAAATCTGTGGATGAAAATGTGGGCGCATTCAGTGTGTCAAAATTATGAAAAAATGACCAACATCAGCATCCTTGAAATGGAAAATGTAATTGGAATATAGTACAAAGACAAAGACAGACACTTGGGACATAGCCAATGACATTTTTAAGGCTCCCGATCATCAATGTACTGATTTTTATTGAGCCCTGACACACAGACATACCCCCAAAAGAAAGCAAATCAAGGGTGTTTTTGCCATTCACATGTATAGAGTCCATAAGTAAGTGTGTGTATATCCCTTCTGTTGAGCAAATTGTTAGTCTTCTTGTTAGTCCAGCCTACTTTTATTGCATAGCTCCAGTATTTATCATTTGTTTTGTTTAAATACCAAGCCAAACATAAACAGTCATAAATCTTCCATGAAGAACACAGCATATATGTCCCAGGGGACTCAATGTTTCAGGTCCCCATAGAGGAGCCGTTCACAGTGCCTTACTGTAAATGGCAAATTCCCCTGAAACTCTTTGTCCCATTTTAACAACTATGTTCAGGTCTTGCTTTCATTTCAAGATGGAGGGAATTTTTCTTGTTGTCTTTTTTTAGTTTGAAAAAAGGGTACGGCACAAACAGCTTACGCCCTCACACACAAGCACTTTTTTGAGCATGTAATCACTTACACACATATTCAGCTATATACTTACAAACAAGTGCAAAGGCATGCACATCCACATGCAAACACAGTCAGTGACCTTACAGGCAATTTGAAGGTTTTTAGCCACACCACTGTTAAAAATGATTAGGCACTTGTCGAGGGCGAGTTGATTGCCAGTGAAGGGCTTTCCTGTGGTTAAGGGGTGTTTAAGGTCACAGCACTTTCAGCCTCTAATGCAGTCTGAAGAGGTCATCCAATAAAATGGCACCCTTTATCCCACCCACACTAAAACATCCAGTGCAAGGAAAAGTAAGATTTTGTTTTGACTTTCTTTTGAATGTAGAATCGAAGTAGTACAATATGTGGCAAAAGCAACACAATACAAATGTATTGAAGCAAAGACATACCAGAGTTTTAAACAAAAATAAATAGAACCAACTGGTTACACTTAAGTATATGTCAATTAGCAACAACACTTAGCCATTACATTTGTTCAGAGGCCATTATGGCTAAACATCTACCATACAAACATATAACACATTGTACATTAGATAAATGAATGCCTTTCTGTTAGAAAACAGACCCCCACTACTCCTGTATGTATATAACTATGGCAACCCTTTCTCTACAGTTTTTTTTGCAAATCAGATCAGAATTGTTTGAACTAACCAACCAATCCATTGCGCTGGTGGTCGCGACACTAGTTGCAGTATTCTCCTGAACAGAGGTGGCGCAACTGAGCAAAGGCTACCGACTTTGCTATTTCTACGCACTAGAAGAAGAAGAAAAAGGTAAACAATGGCGGCCTCTTTCTTGATTTTCCAAATCAGTCGTGGAGGTTCTTCTAAATTCTCCGGCATATGGCCTCCCTTTCTCCAACATTCATGGCAATTTCTGGAATCTCTGTGTTCCTTCATTGAATGATCGTACAGATGCCTGTAGAGGCGCACTTGCTCGGAAAGCTTCCTGTTACCGGTTTGGCCAAGATTCTGGCGCGCCAGCAAGATCTACGTCATTTTCACACTTTTTTTTTCACTTCACAGTGTCGCGCGACAGGTCTCGAGCGGCAAGCATACTTGGACCTTTACTTGAAACACACACCACAATATTAAAGAAGCATGCATTTTGAATAATAATTAGGTAAACAGAAAACGACTTTACAGAAAGAGAGCAAAGCGGAAACTGGAAAAACTGGATCTATCAAAGCACACCTGTGTGTAATGATTTTCATCAAGCTGTCTCTGTGTGTGTATGTTTGTGTGCTCTCAAAATATGCCTAGTCCTGTCTGTGGGTCAAATATAGACGCATAGAAACACACAGACACACACACTCACTCAAAGTATGGTATAGATTAGGAGAACGGAATTTTAAACACACTCATATAAACAAAGCAGATGCTCACACACACAGACACACAAACTTGCCGCTATCTCGAAAAGACTGTCTTCTTAATGGTTCAAAGGGTTATGAAAATAACGTTTGTGCATTAGGATATAATGTAAAACATCATGGTGTAAAAACAGTGTTATTTTCAGTTAAAGGTTACAAAAGAGGGATAATGGAATGCATTATACACATAAGCCCTTCCGTCTTGCACAAATTAAAGGGTCACCATTCAGGTTCCATTGGTGGCTAAAATTTTAAAATAAATTGTTCTTATCTACAATTACAGTAAGAATAATTATACAGTTCATTCATTATTTATTGATTAACTACATATATGGCTGTGGAAAGTGTTGAATATAAAGGATAATCCCTGACGAGGTGTCCATGATGGTAAACTGACTGCATTTATATACAGCACTTCTCAACCGAAAACACAAATCCAGTGTTTGGGTTGTCCCCTCTGGTTTACACTAATGAAAACATACATAAGAATGTTATATTGCATTTCTGACAACAGATTCTCCTGAATGTTACACACCGGATCTTTAACTAAGTAACACATAAATCAAGGAAAAATTACCAAATCTGAACAAGTTAACAAATTCAGGTGTGCAAAATGCCTGTCCAGATGGGGGCCTGTAATCTGATTGGCCACCCCAAGTACCACCCCATTATTCTTAGCTCTTTCACTTTCAGAGGTGAAGATACTGGTATTATATGAAACTAGAGGGCCTAACACATTCAGTCTCCCATGTTGAGAAGGGGCTAAATAACACATTTAGGTTAAATTTTGGTAATGGAAAAACTGGTATGGCCATTTCAAAAGGATCCTTTGACCTTTGACCTCAGAATATCAGAATGAAACTTCAGTGGGAGTCCCATTTGCAGACAGATTGTGTTAAAATATTGCTGCATAATGGGGTCCATTTACAGTATTGGAATTGTATAAATTGGAAATGACTGAAAGCTGAGACACATACTTTAGGCCACACTTACATAAGTCAGTGCCCTACTTGTGCCACCCCAGTCATAACCCCTGCAAAATGCTCCGCCATGCAAGGTGCAGATTTTGCTCATCAGGAGCAACCTGGTGCTTCCTATCCAGAGCACTCAGTGATACTAAGCTCACCCATACACACTGATGGCACAGAGGTTCAGTATCTGCCCAAGGACACCTCAACATAGACGGGGGGAGTTGGGATTTGAGCCAGCAATCACTTACTAGGTGACCGCATTGACAGTACATATAATGGACAGAGCTTCCGGGTCTGAATAGTGAAGCCAATGCAGTGTCTTTAAACCTGCATTCTATGTAAATTCCAGCGGGTGGAGGTCCATTGGCTGCAATAACCCAGCGGTCCCATTCACTCTAATGGAGAATGAGCCGACTTAACACTTAATTTATAAGCTCAGTAAACGGTTTCCAGATGAGTTTAGGGTCTCATTCGCTAGTTTAACATCTTCAATACATTATGGTGTTCATTTAGTAAATTATGGCCAATTTAGAGTAAAATAAACGATAAACGCTTTTGGGTGGGATTACATTTTGACTGACAGGTACAAAACTCAGATCAAACTGTAAAAACTAGGCAGTGCTAATCAAGACAAACCTAGATTATGTTACTGCGTTGCTTATTTCTCACTTAAAATCGTTTCAGAAACACATTTTACTCTGTACTATTTAGCTGTAATATGAGATTGTGTGTGACCCCGTGAACCGCCATTGTTTCCGGCTACGGAATGAGCTCACACTGGCTCCGTTTTACTGTCATGGCAGTGGCCAAAATGCCGAACTCCACCACCACCACCAATGGGCGATGTCACGATAGGTTCACACTTGGATGAACTGCTCTACCACCTGAGCCACACCCACCCCTTTATCAGAAATTAATGTATGCTTAACAGTACATCTGCCCCCTCCATTTCTGCCTTCAAATCCAGGCTAAAAACCCACTTTTACTCCCTGGCCTTCCTTGTTCACTAACCCTGTACTCATGCTCATCCTATGTGTTTCTGTGTTGTGTTCCCTAATATTGAAGGTTTTCTTTTATTCATGTTTTATAGAATTATTGACTATTGGTCCAATGTGGTTTTTCTGTATTACTTGTCTTTTTAGTTATCCACCAATGTGTTTTTCTGTATGTTTAGTTATCCACCAATTTGTTTTTCTGTATTATTTTATTTTTTAGTTATCCACTGTACAGCACTCAGTTTATACTGTGTTTAAATGTGCGTTATAAATTAAATTTACTTACTTACTTACTTACTTACATACATACAGCTCAACCATATTACTAAGAAATACTACATGCTCTAAATCAACAGTTCATAACCTGGGGACCTTAAGGGCTTTGTGGTCCCGCAGAAAAAAAATTGTTAATTTTAATTTCATTATTTCATAGACAGAATTTGATCAAGCTTCTGATCAAGACCCCCTGATCAATTCGGGGGTCCTTAACATTAAAAAGGTTGAGAACAATGGTTTTACTTGGCAGTTTTGATATAGAATATACAGTTCTCTCCGGTTCTAGCTTTAGCAGCCCTGACACAGCACATGTCCCAGACCTTTCTGTGACCTCATCTTTCCCTATCTAATATTCACTCACTCCTCTCTTTCCCTCTTTGTGTCTCCTTCCACCCCCCTCAGTCCCTCCCAACAGGTCTTTCATATTTCATTAGGTTTTAGCAAGGATCAACTCTCTGAGGTTAAGTTGCTCCCTTTAAAGGTCTCCAAATGTGTATGTTTGGGTGTGCTTTGTGCCGGCTGTGGATGACAGGAGGTTCTTACTGGTCAATGGAAAAAATGCAGAATGCCATATTGTGACCCTTGTTAGATTTATTTTATTCTAATCCTATTTACTGCTTTTTTTTTACCCTCTGATGGTTAAAAATAAATTCCTCTGAATAATTACTCCATGAAGCACCATTGTTGCAGCAGTGCAGAAATTAGAAGGGAAAACTTATTGAGGGTGATCTATGACATGAAACAACTTCATATGATCTGATGTTTCGTTTTTTGTTTTCTTTAGGAGGGATTAAATCCTTCTGTGCCCCATTCTCAGTTGATCAGTCTGTCCATCTGTCCATCTGTCCATCCCACTGACAACCTTTGCTTGCCAGGTTGCCATGAAGTTTAGTCCTTAGTGAAAAACTATAGCTCTAATGGTTAGGCTTCAATTTAAAGAAGCTGTATTATATGCTCTTTAGGGTTTTCTCTATATGCATTAGTATGTTATATAGAATTTTGTACATGTAAAAGGTCAGAAAAGTGACAAAACATCAAAAGTCCACTCTGTCTCCCACAAAAAACACTGCTCCTCGTCTCATTTGTATTCAGCCTCTTCTTGTGTTACACTATTACATCACATTCTAATGGCAAGGTGATAGACCAGTCCTGTCCACTGAACCCTAGTGAATCTACAAGGTGGGTGGTACCTGCTCAGGCTTATGGGAGCTGACCAATCAGAGCAAACTGGCCTGCACGGGGGCTTGGAGAAAATGGAGAAAGGATTTAGCGGCATCTAACAGTGTAGTTGCAGATCGCAACTCCCTAGCTTTACCCTCCTTCCAAGTACGAAGGAGAAACTACAGTGGCCACAAAATGTGCAGGAAAAAAAATGACAAAAGGCCCTATTTAGATTAAATGGTTGGTTTGTCCGCTACTGTAGAAACATGCCATTTCAACATGGTGGACTCCAGGGAATGCAATTCACTCCCTCTGTAGATAAAAAAGGCTTATTCTAAAGTAACAAAAACATGATTCCTATATTTAGGTCATTATACACAAAAAAACACATTATATTCCCTTTCTGACAATAGATCCTCCTAAATGTTAGACACTGGACCTTTATTTTTTGGTGGACTTATTCTCTTATTAAGCTGTATCTTCTGCGGACCTCTGTAGCTATTGTTAACATCAAAGGGACAAGAAATTCACTGAATCAAATGAAATTGTCTATTTTCATTAGAACAACAATGTGTTCTCTTTAAATTACACCCACATAAGCCAATTACAAACCTGAATTCAAGCAAATAACAAGGTGCAATATGCCAGCATAACAGCCTGCTTTGTTAACACTGCAGGCAATTAAAGGTGAAAATTTCCACCAGTGGACTGTTGTCTTTGCTCCATTGTATTACTTTGCCTGCATATATATATACGTGTGTGTATGTGTATGTGTATGTGTGTGTGTGTGTGTGTGTGTGTGTGTGTGTGTGTGTGAGCGTGTGTGTGTGTATGAAAGCTACGCTTGCATTGACGTGTTGACATTTTTGTTGTTTCTATTTATGTGTTGACGACAACCTGACCTAAATCTTACTCTGTGATCAGGCCCCTGTGAGGCTTGTACAAGTGCATTCTGGGAAAACAAAAGTTCTCACTAGCTGACCCTGTTGCACCTTTCTGTCACTCCTCAGGAAGTAAATTTGTATGTGTGTGTCGGTGTGTCTTTCCCCAGTGGTTATTATTTTTTACCTTCTCTTTTCTTGTTGCATATCAAGTTTTTTTCACCTCTGCCACTCTCCAGCTGTCTAAAGGTAACCCCATCAAGTGAAGTGTTATCTTTATCAAACAGTGTGTTGTAGATAGTGTGAGCTTCCTCAAGGTCAGTCCTGATACTTATGGTTTTAAAATATGATTCGTTAATATTTTTTTATGGGTCTTTACTTACATTTGCTGTGTATTTGATTTATATTATACTGTGTATTATTTTGGTTTGTGTAGGGGTCTAGATTCACTTCATCAGGTTTACTTTGTTGGCCTCCATTTTACAACTACATATTATATTATATTATATATATATATCCTGGGGAGAAAAGCATAGAGCTGCCACAATTCATTTTGGTGTTAAATTAGTGGGTTTTGTTTTGGTTGGAGTAAACCAAAATTGAAATTAAAACGTGAAAATCACGGTAACGAAATGAAGTCATGAGGTTTTCTCATGACATCAGCAATATGTTCAGATGTCCTTTTGAAAGAATTTCAATCACAGTGTTGGAATTTAAGTCAGATGTTTTCGTCTCCCAGCTCTGGCAAAGCATGTTCTGTCACAGTAGCTTTCCCATCATGTAGTGGCACTGACACAGCACATGTCTCAGACCTTTCCATGACCTCGTCTCTCCTCATCCAATATTCACTCACTGTTTCCACATCTCTTCCTTCTTCCTCTTTTTCCCATTTCCCCTTTGTGTCTGCGCGTGTTCAACCTCCCCCTCCTCCCACCAGGCCTTTCATATTTCAGTAGGTTTTTAGCAAGGATCAACTCTCTGAGGTTAAGTTGTTCCTTTCAAAGGTCTGTGTGTGTGTGTGTGTGTGTGTGTGTGTGTGTGTGTGTGTGTGTGTGTGTGTGTGT